>SDVV010039153.1:0-10659 GCA_016164225.1 Gammarus roeselii | reverse complement strand
AGTGGAGGTGCTTCTCATGATAGCAGTGAAAGTACTTTTAGTGAGAGTACTGGTGCTAGGCCTGGTTCAAATAGTTGGAATGGAAGTTGTAAGACCTCTTTGTCTGGTGTTGGATTGTTAGATGACAGTGAAGTGATGAAGTATGATGTAGACAATGGTTCTACATACCATGAGGATACTTCTGCTGCAGGGATACCTAATAAGTGTTCAAAGTTGGAATCAAATAATGGTGTTGACGGTTTTTCTTTTTCTGGTTTTGGAAATGTAGTTCCACTACAAAATTTACCTTGTAGTGAGCCAGTATTTGAAAGATGTTCTTGTGGTTCCTTGAAACAACAGCTTTCTCATGAGCTTGATATGTTGGCAGTAGTTCAGAGTTTGGTGTTGGCAAACATGTAGATAAAGGTAACCTTTTTTCCTCTCCTATTGATACACTGGGGAATAATGTAGATGATATAGGGAAAGTTATGAGCCTTTCACCTATTTTTGATGAAACTTTTGATAGAAATATATTGGAAATTGAAAAACTTATGGATGAAGCTGATGATAATAATGATGAGTTTTTGCAATTTATTGAGCAGTCACTTAATGTCCAAGAAGAGATTGTCTCTGGAGTAATTGCTATGGAACAGAGCAATCAGTTTATTGAGTCATCTCAAAGAGCTAATTTGGGAATGATAGATGGTAATATTCCTGTCTGTCAAAGCAGTCCACATTTGCCTCCTGTCATGGAAGAGCAAAATTTTTCAGGATTTGGGGAAAATACATCTACTCAAGCAGCATCTGCTAAATTGGAAGCTTTAAGGCTTTTGCAACATCAGCTCAGTCATACTACAAAGACTGTTATAGAGTATAGATTAGGAAATAATGATTTCATTAGACAGATGTGGCGTAATCAATATATGTGTAGTGGGTCTCAAGCAGAATTGGGAAGTAGTATTGATGAAATGTCAGATATAGTTACTGCTCTCCCAAAGAGACTGACTTATACACCTACACCACACAGAGTGACTCGTTCCACAGGACCTGTTGAGGAATACCCTAATGTTCAGGGAAAGACCTTAGAATATAAAGCATATGGCAAACAATGAATTTTTGTAAAGTGCCTGCTTGGCGATAGCACAAGCATGAGCGTAACTAGCAGTCAATAAACTTTTGCAATGTATATATGTTGATCCGTTCAAGACCTGTTGCTTGAAATGGATGATTTGTTGTAAATAGTGTGTTTGTTACCAGTCAAACATTGCATTATATTGTCTCTGGGCTGTTGATGTTGTTGATGGTGTGTCATTGTTTATAAAGTATATGTATGTTGTTCAAAGTTATGTTTGTATCATACAGATGGAAGTATGTATACATATATATCTCTACAGAGAAATTGAGTCTCAGAGAGAAGGTTATGAAGTTGTTTAATATAAAGCCGCATGTGCTATGGCAGCATATCGGAGAATTCAAATATATTTTTGTTGCTGTGTTTGCTGTCCCACCCCACACACATCCAATACACATACAGCAGGTCAGAAGAAACTGCTGGAAGATGCCTTCACTTGGGCAGCGCTTCTGCATTCATCGCTGTCAAGATGATTGCCCTGAAAATTAGTTATGGTCTACATGATGGAGGAAAGATGTAGCACTTGTCACGGTCGTGGTGACGCATGTGTGTGGCAGGCATCTTTGTTGAGGTTCATCAAGATGTGTTATCTGAAGAATTCAGGTAGTCAATGACTAAATCTACAGCGGTAGTTTTGTGTAGCTGTATTTAGAGGTTCTTGATGTAAAGAATCTAGAAGATTACATCGTTTTGTCTGATGTGTTGTTTACTGTAGGCACTGTTAATCTAATGAATGTGGCTAATAGTCAATTGTCTCCGGCTACTCATTGTTTTTGAGACAAGTTTTTTGTAAATGTTTACTGGACAGCTATGTAAAGGGATAATGACTGGATGCTGGCTGTTCTTGCTGGTTTATAGCCTGCTCTTTTGAAGTGATTCATAGTGAATGCACTTGGTGGGGGGAAATGTAATGGGACTACCATCCCAACTTCCCCCTAATCATGTGTTTCTATTTTCACAGAAAAAGCAGAGCTTGGCCTGACAACTAATTTTGCCATTGCATGTCAAGTCCAATTATTGCCTGAAGCTGCGCCATTCATCATTTGGCTGTAGGACCAAAGAAGGACTGACCACTTGTTGGCAGCGCGCAGTGCACCTGACTGCAAGGGTGAGTGCTGCGTGTCAACTTGTGGATGGTTCCTGGAGGCAGGATTTTGGTTTATGCATTATTTTGTTATGATTTCTGTGAGGTGACATTCCCAAAATTTTAGGGATCTTCTCTGTTTTTATTCAAAGAATTGTTCATTCATTTAAAGCTGTTTGTTACTCCAGAGAAGAGTACTTTAAATTCAATTGCAAAAGTTTAATGGAATTGAAATGATCAATATGAGAGTTAAATATAATTGGTACTAAATTTTCATTTCGAGTCAATCATTTTTGAGTCACAAAATATAATGCTACTGATGTCATAATTTATCAAGTTATTTTTCAAAGGGCAATCCCTTTTTGTATCTATTTATTTCACAAGGAAGGATGAGTGTATAAACTGCTATCATCTTGATGGAGATATAGATATCTCTTAATCTGATCTTATCTATCAGAATTCAATCAATGTTTCAAAGATGGAACAACATCTAGTTGATGTCACATATAGTTGCTGTGTATTTTTTGATTGGAATTTGTATTTACCATTTCCGTTTCTTTCGCAGGAAGCCTCAAAGCTTTACCCACCCCAACACCTACACAATTCCCCCATAGCTATTGTTACCGGGTTTTGTTATGGTGTATATGTGTTATTCCATATTGTATTGTGGTGTAAAAGTGTTTTTTGTCTTGGAGGTAATCCTCAGACATCTGCCTTTATGCGGTCTTCTATTAAATATGTGTGGCTATTCATTGCACCTAGTGTGTAATTGCCTGTAAGCTACTTTGCTATTGGCGTAATAGCTACTGAGTTTGAGGAAATCCATACTTGTTCCTATGGTGCACCAGTAGTTTGACTGGGTTGCCCAATAAGTATAATTGTCACATCTGGTTGTACATGCAATACTTCACTTGGTGGCCATGTTGAACTGAGCTGTGTTCAGTTATTGTTCAGAGCGGTATCTATTATTGGTGGATGAGTGGACCACTGTTTGATTCTTGGTATTCCCAGAATAATAGTTTATGTGTCACTACCAAAAATTAGTTTGATCATTTCTAAATTATATACTTTCCTGTGACAAAATTTATTCACCCTAAAGGAATCTACCTCCAAATTGTTATCCTGAACTCAAGACTACATTGGTAGCTGTTAGCAGGAGTTAAGGGTTGTAATTGGATGGCCAACTGGTGGATTGGTGCCCTGTTTCTCAGAGTTGAGACATCAAGATTGAGTTTGTTAGATGGGAAATACTGTGGATAGTTTATCTACTGCAGTGGAATGTGACTATTTGTTAACTTGGGAGTTTTGTTTCTGGTCCATTGATCTGATCCTCTACTTCAACTACTATAGTTCTTGCTATTCTGTTTAGTGTGTATATTCAGGAAACATTCCTGTTTCTGACTACTTTTGCACTGATCTTGGCCTCTCAGTCAAATTTAGGTTTCCTTTCCTACTCTAGTCAGTCATGTCAGAATAGGAATCTTTAATACTTCCTATGACCTGTTGCACCTTCTATCCTTGTTTGCATCTTGGAAAACCCTGCATCTAAGGTTAGGGTTTAGCCATATGCTTAGCCACTGACTGGAAAGCATACTTGGGATTGTTCCATTAGCTACTGGGATGCAATTAGCAAGTTGTTCTCTTTGGGAATACTTAGTTCTTAGGGTACATGTTATCCGCTAGAGATAGGGGGGTATTGCGGCGGTAGAAACATTGAATACAATCACCTCGAAACTGATTTAATACAACCATAAAAATTAGTTGATGGGTAGAGCTGTGGCTCTAATGAATACATCATATATTGACCTCTGTGGAGAACCTGAATCGATCATTGGTCATACATTTACTGGTAATATATTAGGAGTTAGAATCTTTGTTTGAAAGGAAGACAAAACGGCGAGAACAAATAATATAAAAGACTGAATGAAGCAGCAAAGAAAGTTTTTTTTCTATAGATTGAAGAAAAGAAAAAGTAATTTATAGTGCGCACAAAAGCTGTTGGATTAAAGCAGTACTCAATCCAAAAATTGTCAGCTGGCAACATAGAAATTACACATGAGGCAAGCTGCTAATTTGTAGCGGAGTATGACAATTAAAAAAAGATTATATCTTAAGTGTAATACAGTAGTACAGACTGCTAGTTGTTTAATGGTACTGAGCTTAGATAAGTTGCTGAGTTGAGGTATAATATTCATTGAAGATAAACCTAGCAGTTGAAGCATAAAGTTGATATCCATCATAAATAATTCTGGCAATTAATAGATTGGAGCCATAATAAATAGCTATGCTATTCTGGCAATAATAGCATAAAAATAAGTATAGCAATAATAATTTGATAAATAATTAGGTTTGAAAATTAGCAACAAATATATATGGCAATTGTAGCATAATTACCAAACGAGATGATGCCATCAGTAATAATGAGCTATGTGAACATCAAAACCATTGTTATGAAGAAAGCCATGCAATTATTAGCAGCTGGTATCAAATGTCAATTTATTGTAGAAAGCTACATCATATAGCTTCATGATTTCTACTAGAAAATTGCAGTAGTTATAATTTGATTATTTGTCAATTGAATAATATGTTCATCTGGTAACCATTAGAGAAGCAGTATGTTTCTTTATTAATATAAAATATTTGTGCAAAAACAACAAGTGCACATTGGTTGAAACAAATAAAGTAAAGTAGTTGATTATACAATTCATTAAACTAGGGGCTGTTATATTAGTGTATTATAATATTATTACCATTCCATAACCTAGAACCCCTTTAGGCACATCATTGGTATTTGGTATTTTGGGTCAGCATGATCCTTGCTTCTGGTTATTTTATGACTAAGAAGAAGTGGATCCTTGCTTCTGATAATTTTTCTTCATGTAAGAAGTATCTTCACATTTAGAATTTCAGTTGAAGAAGAAGTTTTTTTTTTGTTTTTGTTTTTGCATAACAATGCAAGGTACTTGCCTAATTGATCCACTATATGATTGCTGCTACTTGTGTTTGTGGGGCTAGATTCCTGGAGTGTTAACAGTGAATTCATATTATTGAAAAGCAAAAAGATGGTAACTCTGTAGTGGTCCCACAACAACTTAGAGAGGCATTATACTTCTCTCAGCCTCAAAAAGGTATTCATGATGTATTGGTAATGTGCTTGAGGGCTGGGTCATAGATTCAGCTCGTTGTATTAAAATAGGCAGTGAAACAGGTCACCAAATAGGCAGGAAAAGCTCATAGGCTAGCAAGTTCAGTGATTCTGTGAGACGGGAATGAAAAGCGCTGTTTGTGATGTGCACAGCAAAGTTTGCAATGCTCGAAAGAAGTTCAGGGTTTGGTTTAGCGGCTAAATTGTAAACAAAAGGTCTTGTGAAGACGTGAGCAAATTATTGTTATGTACAACATTATGCAGGTGTCCAGATTGGTGCCAAATTTGAGTGGTGTTACCAAGAGGATAACTCGCATCAACCTTCAACAGCGGGTCAGCAAGCCTGCAATGTGGGTCGCCAGGTAAGTTTAGGGTCCCAGACGAGACATAGAAACTGGATGAGTCCATGTACATTGGAGGTTTGTTGCAGCGTTAAGGATAGTTTCAGGTGTAGGCCAGGGAACAAAAAGTATAATGGAAGCTTTTCGTTCAAAACTGGCAAAAATCGGAATCTTTTTAATCCGTAAGGGAGCTTGGTTCCCAACTTGGTTCAAACACTTTTGGAGTTTATGTTGGACTGTTAAAAGGCATGGGTGTCTGTAACTCATTATAAGTTGTTCACATATTGTGAAGAGAGCAGTCTACCAACACGGTGGAGGATGCCTGCTAACCGATCGATTTTATGGATAAAAGTGATATTAATGATAATCCTCCAAGGGACGTCCATTTCCTGGGGATAAGATGGTGACAGTGTGGCCGATCGTGACCTAGGAGGTAAGATTCTGCGGAAATCGGTGGATGAGGCATGGTAGGTGAGGTCTCTCTTGCTTTTGCTGCATAGATCTTGCATATTGCTACATTTCCAGGTAGTGTCGTATGTTTGTACAAATATTGAAAAAACTGATGTCCATATGTTTCCTTTGGACGAAAGCCTGTTGAATGTCCGATTCTAGTCATGCAAGGAGATTTGTCATGGAGTGGCACAGCCGGGCGTCGCACTGGATGTTTTGGAAGCCTGAATGCAGTAGAAATAATCAACAAAGATTGAGTTCATCATTTCTTATATTGTCTAACAGTAGACGTTGAGTAGGGCATTGGGGCGGTAGTTATACAGGTCACTATAACATTTTCTGGGTCAAGTTATTGGGATAAGATTCCTGCATGAAAAGAGGGGAAAAAAATTGAGATACATTCTGATGAACACTTTTAGGGAGTCCTCAAGATTTCTTTGGGCAGATGTTTGATCATATTGATGAGCATTAGTCCAACCCAGGAGAGGTTTTACAAGTATGTATGTATAGACATACAGCCGTTTCCCCCTAGTTAGGAGTGTGGCTAAGTTAGGCAGACACAGAGGAGGGAGGCGCCCAATCTCCCCGCCACAAGATGGATGGATAGAGAATAGTTTGATGCAGAATTTTTCTGTTTGCGTGAGTGAAGTCAATACATTCACTTTCTCTTAATGCCTTTAACTGTTGGAAAAGACATGTAATTTGATGATTGGGATATCTGGCTAAATATCCAAGTAAGTCGGCTATTTCCGCATAGAAAGAATTTATGGTATCTGCATCCGAAAGAATGTGGATATGTTGCTCGGGCGTGTCTCTGGATATGTACAATTGTTTTCCTCCCACTTGGTTGTGTGGGGTGTTCTGGCTAATAATGTGGACCGAATTAGCCCAGCTTTACAATCTCTTTTTTAGGGCAAGGTAACAAAACTGCTATTTTTTTCTGTTAATTATATTTATATGTGGCAGAGTGCAACAGTAAACAGTGTGTAGCTTGACACATCATTTTGTCACGTCTCGCTGACAAGATCATGCTTTAAATTGTGTTTGGGGATATTATCCATACCGTGCCAACTGGTTTGATGGTTGTTGAATCAAAGTTCTTGTGCAGGAGGGTTGTTAGATTGTTTGGAGTGTGGGGTTATGATGACTGAGTTAGGGTTACTCATGTGATGCAGGCATGTTAGGTTGTTTGGAATGAGGGGTTATGATGACAGTTATAGTTACTCATGCGATGAAGGCAGAACTCCCAAAACAAGTTGAGGTGCCAATGTGGGGGAGCATGTGGATAGTCAACAGCAGTTTTGCTTCAGAAGGTGATCAGAGTTGGTCACCCATTTTTTGAGAAGAACCAGGTCAAGAGGATCTGTGGTCTTGGTAATTATCATTTTCCTGCAGTCTTTTTTATCGCATGTCATCATTTCGTGGTAGCTGTAGAAGTCTTCAAGGAGGAGTAGCTGCAGGAAAGGGAAATTGGTGAAGGTTGGGTCAACACTGCTTCTGACAGTAGGTGGCTTTGTAACGAGTAGATATCACTGTTATATGTCTTGTAATGCATATATTTATAGCAATTGCTTGGAGTTCTGTTGTCTGGGGGTTGGGGGTGGTGAGCTATGCTTTCGTGCTTAACTTTGTCCAACACATTGCAGAGGGCAGTCACATTGTGGTCTTAGTGGCAATGTACAACGCAGTGCGGAATTGTGACAGAGGAAGTCTTCTTCGGAGTTTAAAATTTGGGGTCTTATCACCAATGACCCCATTGGTGATAAGACCCCAAATTTTAAACTCCGAGGAAGACTTCCTCTGTCACAATTCCGCACTGCGTTGTACATTGCCACTAAGACCACAATGTGACTGCCCTCTGCAATGTGTTGGACAAAGCTAAGCACGAGAGCATAGCTCACCACCCCCAACCCCCAGACAACAGAACTCCAAGCAATTGCTATAAATATATGCATTACAAGACATATAACATGGATAGCAACTAGTCTTAATCGTTTCCAAGTCCCTGGCAACTCCACTGAAATATTGTGTTGTTCTCTTGGGAGGTGATTTATTGTTGGACCTTGATGGTCTCAAGCTTCAGCAGAGGTTGATGGCAGAATACTCATATCTACAATCTATGACTTTTGTAATACATAGTAAATTTTGTTGATTAGATCAAAGGGTAAATATGATTCAACACATGCTTAAAACAAACCACGCCATTTGGTACTGTGACCCGCCTAAGCTCATTAGCTGTTGCTGCCGCAGGCAGGGATTCAAGCACATCCTTGCTTGCAATGCAAAGACATACACACCCTGTGCACACAACATCCGACTGCCTAGTATACAAGACAACCACGGTCATGCTCACGTAGTCATAAAAAGTGACAACATATCTCAGATTGTTGAAATTGCAAAAGCAATGCCACTGTCAACTTGTCACTCAGTCAGATCATGTGTGGTCCCAATGGGCTCACAAATTGCTGCTTATTGGACACTGGCTCATTATTCAGGCAGATCTAGGTAGGTATTAGGAGTTCTCTTGTAACAAATTGATATTTTATCTAATATTTCCAGCTATTAGTTTAATTTGAATCAAAGAGCATGAAAGATTTAGAGATTGACCTATTAGTTCCCTTGTGCCGGCATGCCCTCTTACAACGTACACATTAATGTCTACTCCTTAAAACAAGCTTCATGCCACCCAACCAAACTTCAGTCTTCTTCTAGACCTTCACCAAATCCTATCCACTTTCATCACCCTTTTCCTCTATCTCCAATAATTCATCTTTGCTTTGTGTCTGAATCACCTTAGGGCATGCAGGTAAACTGTCCTCCAATTATCTTAATATGCACCTTCACATTACTCTCATGATCCTTGAAAAGATTTTCCCTCAAAAACATTCAACATCTTCCTCTCTTTCATTCTTGCACCTCATGTCGCAGCCCCACAGTGCACAGTTGGGGCAACTGTCCCTCCCCTCCAAAACAACACTCTTTGCTTTCATACCCAGGGTTCTGCAGCTTATTACACTCATCAGAGCACACATTTAGTTTTTTGGATATAATAGCACAAGCACATAGAACACAGAAATTACTCCAATAATTTATTACTTAAGTGAACACTAATTTTGATTGCATCGTCATTTGTTGAACATTTAGATTTTTACCTTCAATAACTTGCAGCTTATTTCTTCCATGCACCATTGGGACACACCATACAAACTCAGGCACCAGCCTACATAGCTTCTGCGCCAAATCTGCCACCTGCATTGTATCATAAGCAATCAGAAGTGGCCAGGCTGCCCACTCCACCCATTCACTCATAGCAACTAAAAATATTAACCCAATACATGAGTTCAAAATCTGAACTGTTTAAACAAATTCCCATTAACTTCATATAATTGAAACACCCTGCACAACGCCTTCCTTAGGATATTACTGTAAGCATTTTCCAGCCCCATAAATGCCTGGACAACCCACTTTCTCTTTGCAAGGTACTGCTCTCAGACTTGTCTTCTGCAAAAATCAGATTGGTACACCCAGATTTTTGCAGTGAGGCCAGTCTGTCAGAAGTATTCCCATAAGCAGTTAATCCACAAAGTCCATCAGGGCTCTGGAAACAGTACCACGTTAAGGTGCATTGCTTTCAGCAGCATACCTGGTGGCAGCATACTCTCTGAGACCAGCGTGCAGGTTGATGTGGCTGAAGGTGCCCATACAGCCTCGCAAGCGACGCTCACGTCCAACATTCCAGGTCACAAACAAAGGGCTGCACAAAAGAAACAATAAAACAATGCATACTATAAGAGACAAAAAGTTCAATCATGAGCCAGAGTATAATAAGGAAATAGGCTGCTCTAAAAAATTTAATTGCATTTAGAAATGTAGGTAAATGTCAAAATGTGTTAAAATTCCTTCTCAGACTGATCCTCATCAGGCAATGGAAAAAAATAGGCACAATAAAAAATAGAATGCATCTAAAATAGTTTATTCTACCAATAACATGAAGAAACCTCTAATAATAGAATAGTCTTTAGTATGGCATCTTTCAAATTTCAATATTATGGGCAGAGTATAATAGATTGACAGAGACCCCAAAGATTATATTAGCACCCAATCCTGAAATTTTGAATTATTTACCACCTTCTGAATAGCTTACCTAGTCCCAGGTAATTTCATAATGTTTGGCCTTCACCTTGCCAAGGCTTGATGTTTTTTTTTCCTTGCATTGTTACCTCCTAGCTACATTAATAGTTACTCTTGATCTTTGAGTGTGAAATAATGAGATGTTGCTCATTAACTAAAAAGGTGATAGCATTTAATAAATAGCTGTGGACTTATTGCTCAGTTTGTTCTGTGCCGTGGTCTGTTCATCCACCTCGGCGGTTGATGCGAGAGAGATCTCTTGCTTGGCAGGACTTCAAGCATGTGAGAGCTTCCTTTGGTAGAGGGCATCCTCGTTCTGTACTGGCAATGGGCGTATTTAACGCCTTGAACCATCAGTACAGAACCTTTGCTACCCAGAGTCGTGCTCAGTATGAGG
>SDVV010039152.1:0-10659 GCA_016164225.1 Gammarus roeselii | reverse complement strand
GTATTGGTCAATAAGAGACTATCATCGACCTGTTCCCGTATTGGTCAATAAGAGACTATCATCGACCTGTTCCCGTATTGGTCAATAAGAGACTATCACCGACCTGTTCCCGTATTGATCAATAAGAAACTATCATCGACCTGTTCCCGTATTGGTCAATAAGAGACTCTCATCGACCTGTTCCCGTATTAGTCAATAAGAGACTATCACCGACCTGTTTTCGTATTGGTGAATGTGAGACTATCATCGACCTGTTCCCGTATTGGTCAATAAGAGACTATCATCGACCTGTTCCCGTATTGGTCAATAAGAGACTATCACCGACCTGTTCCCGTATTGGTCAATAAGAGACTATCACCGACCTGTTCCCGTATCGGTCAATAAGAGACTATCACCGATCTGTTCCGGTATTGGTCAATAAGAGACTATCATCGACCTGTTCCCATGTTGGTCTATAAGAGACTATCATCGACCTGTTTCTGTATTAGTCAATAAGAGACTATCATCGACCTGTTCTGTATCAGTTCGGTTATTCAACTTTTATCACGTCAGCCTCTATCAATCCATTTATCCGTCTCTGATATTCATTGTAGTGACTCTAATTGGTTGGTTCAAGCCCACGTGTTTGCGGTCTTTGCTCTCCATCCGTTTGTTTTGACTCGACAACGATTCGTTTTAGGCTACCATAGGATTGCTTCGAACCAACATCACCTAACTTTATCGCTCTATGGAGTACCAGTCCATTTAAACTTGCAATTGATCCATCTTATTAGAGTCGCATTTTGCCACAGCTTCACCTGGACTGCGGATAATAATCCAACGTTTTTGTGTCAGTCGTGTATATGACCCAATTTAGCGTAACATAGATCCTTTCCTCGCATAAGTGCACCGCCCAGTTCTCTATCCCTCTTTTCACTCCCACATTGTCCCTGATGTGCCCCGCGCCGGTACCGGGCCCCAATATCGATCTCCTTGAGCCGGTCCCAAGTCCCGTCTCAGCTCGAGCCCATCATTAGCGAGATCGCTATTCTAGTCATGGCCACGTTAAGTGGCCGCAGCCTCCGCAAATATGACCAGAAAACTCCTGAGGTCAGCCGCCGCCTCCGCTGAAAAATAAGCCGGGAATGGACTAAAACTCTCACATAAAACAGCAGCAAATTGAAGAGCAAGAGGGAGCCACGGGAAGGCAAGGGAAGCATCTGGAGGCTAGAAGGAGTCTTTTGGAAGGGCAGGATGGAGCACATGAATGTTATAGGGGGAGCCACGTGTTAGGTGAACTGCGCCACAGTCAGCAAGATAAATTAACTTGATGGCATGTGTCTGCCATTGTCAGCAAGAGGAAACAAAAAAATTGCAGGAGTGAGCTGCGTTCAGCAAGAGAAACCGGCATTATGGCAGTAGTGCGCCATTGTCAGCAAGAGGAGGAAACAGCAAAATGACAGAAATTAGCTACAGACAGCAATAGGAAGCGACATTGTGACAGGAGTAAGCCACTGTCATCAAAAGAAAACAGCAAGATGGCAGGAGTAAGCCACTGTCATCAAAAGAAAACAGCAAGATGGCAGGAGTAAGCCACTGCCATCAAAAGGAAACAGCAAGATGGCAGGAGTAAGCCACTGTCAGCAAGAGGAAACAGCAAGATGGCAGGAGTAAGCCACTGCCATCAAAAGGAAACAGCAAGATGGCAGGAGTAAGCCACTGTCATCAAAAGGAAACAGAAAGATGGCAGGAGTAAGCCACTGTCAGCAAGAGGAAACAGCAAGATGGCAGAATTAATCCACTGTCAGCAAGAGGAAACAGCAAGATGGCAGGAGTAAGCCACTGTCATCAAAAGGAAACAGCAAGATGGCAGGAGTAAGCCACTGTCAGCAAGAGGAAACATCAAGAAGGCAGGAGTAAGCCACTGTCAGCAAGAGGAAACATCAAGAAGGCAGGAGTAAGCCACTGTCAGCAAGAGGAAACAGCAAGGTGGCAGGAGTAAGCCACTGTCAGCAAGAAGAAACAGTAAGATGGCAGGAATAAGCCACTGTCAGCAAGAGGAAACAGCAAGATGGCAGGAATAAGCCACAGTCAGCAAGAGGAAACAGCAAGATGGCAGAATCAATCCACTGTCAGCAAGAGGGAACAGCAAGATGGCAGGAGTAAGCCACTGTCATCAAAAGGAAACAGCAAGATGGCTGGAGTAAGCCACTGTCAGCAAGAGGAAGCATCAAGATGGCAGGAGTAAGCCACTGTCAGCAAGAGGAAACATCAAGAAGGCAGGAGTAAGCCACTGTCAGCAAGAGGAAACAGCAAGATGGCAGGAGTAAGCCACTGCCAGCAAGAGGAAACAGCAAGATGGCAGGAGTAAGCCACTGTCAGCAAGCGGAAGCAGCAAGATGGCAGGAGTAAGCCACTGTCAGCAAGAGGTAACAGCAAGATGGCAGGAGTAAGCCACTGACAGAAAGAGGAAGCAGCAAGATGGCAGAAGTAAGCTACTGGCAGTAAGAGGAAGCAGCAAGATGGCATGAGTAAGCCACTGTCAGCAAGAGGAAACAGCAAGATGGCAGGAGTAAGCCACTGTAAGCAAGAGGTAACAGCAAGATAACAGGAGTAAGCCACTGTCAGCAAGAGGTGACAGCAAGATGGCAGGAGTAAGCCACTGTCAGCAAGAGGAAACAGCAAGATGGCAGGAGTAAGCCACTGTCAGCAAGAGGTAACAGGAAGATGGCAGGAGTAAGCCACTTACAGAAAGAGGAAGCAGCAAGATGGCAGGAGTAAGCTACTGACAGAAAGAAGAAGCAGCAAGATGGCAGGAGTAAGCTACTGACAGAAAGAGGAAGCAGCAAGATGGCAGGAGTAAGCTACTGACAGAAAGAGGGAGCAGCAAGATGGCAGGAGTAAGCTACTGACAGAAAGAGGAAGCAGCAAGATGGCAGGAGTAAGCTACTGACAGAAAGAGGATGCAGCAAGATGGCAGGAGTAAGCCACTGTCAGGAAGAGGAAGCAGCAAGATGGTAGGAGTAAGCCACTGACAGAAAGAGGAAGCAGCAAGATGGTAAGAGTAAGCCACTGACAGAAAGAGGAAGCAGCAAGATGGCAGGAGTAAGCTACTGACAGAAAGAGGAAGCAGCATGAGGATAGAAGTGAGCCGCCAATGACAGCAAGAGTAAGCGACATGGTGTCAGGACTCAGGAGTGCGTCACATGTCAGCAAGAGGGAGCAATCTGACGGCAAAAGTGAGCCATTGATA
Organism: Gammarus roeselii; assembly: GCA_016164225.1. Classification (NCBI taxonomy): domain Eukaryota; kingdom Metazoa; phylum Arthropoda; class Malacostraca; order Amphipoda; family Gammaridae; genus Gammarus; species Gammarus roeselii. The sequence goes on along the minus strand of SDVV010039152.1, from coordinate 7,427 downwards.
CCAATAGTGAGCCTCTGCCAGTAAAAAAAGGAATCACCAGATGACAAAAGTGCGCCACTGATAGCAAGAGTGGGGGGCCACTGATGGCAAGAGTGGGGGGCCACTGATGGCAAGAGCGGGACACTGAACGACTTTACCTCTATTCAAATAATGATTTTACCACGGTTTTGTTTACGATACCAAGATAGACAATCTTGAAAACAGATAACGGGAGCCAACTTAGCAAGAAGGGAAAAAGGGGGGGGGGTATGAAATGATCCCGGCCTACCGCTGAAAATGCTCAGTTGCTCTCGGACACACTCTAACAGGACAGGACTAACATATCCATTAATACAACAATACGTCTCTTTGTGAAGGACATGGAGGAATATATTTTCTCAACTTCCATTCTCTCCATCTGGGGTATCTTTTCGGTTCGGTATTGTCATTAGTAAGGGCTATTGCGGTGTGTTCCACGGCAAACAAGATTATCGATTGGACGAAGTGCTACGTGTGTGGAACAAAAGTGTTGTGTATCCGGTAATTATCTTTGCAGGGTTTTGTTGCGTTTTAATTTGGGTTTCCCCAGAAACTATTATATTTTACCATCGCTGGTGATTAGGTCAAGTGCGTGGTTCAAAGTGTTCAGTAGAGTTGAGAACCCTTGGAACCGTTCGTACAGCTCAGGTGATTACGTCAGGCTCGTGGTTCAAAGTGTTCAGTAGAGTTGAGAACCCTTGGAACCGTTTGTACAGCTCATGTGATTACGTCAGGCGCGTGGTTCAAAGTGTTCAGTAGAGTTGAGAACCCTTGTAACCGTTCGTACAGTTCAGGTGATTACGGCAGGCGCGTGGTTCGAAGTGTTCAGTAGATTTGAGAACCCTTGGAACCGTTCATACAGTTCAGATGATTACGTCAGGCGCGTGGTTCAAAGTGTTCAGTAGAGTTGAGAACCCTTGGAACCGTTCGTACAGTTCAGGTGATTACGTCAGGCGCGTGGTTCAAAGTATTTAGTAGAGTTGAGAACCCTTGGAACCGTTCGTTCAGCTCAGGTGATTACGTCAGGCTCGTGGTTCAAAGTGTTCAGTAGAGTTGAGAACCCTTGGAACCGTTCGTTCAGCTCAGCTGATTAAGTCAGGCGCGTGATTCATGGTGTTCAGTAGAGTTGAGAACCCTTGGAACCGTTCGTTTAGCTCAGGTGATTACGTCAGGCGCATGATTCATGGTGTTCAGTAGAGTTGAGGACCCTTGGAACCGTTCGTACAGCTCAGGTGATTACGTCAGGCGCGTGATCCATGGTGTTCAGTAGAGTTGAGAACCCTTGGAACCGTTCGTTCAGCTCAGGTGATTACGTCAGGCGCATGATTCATGGTGTTCAGTAGAGTTGAGGACTCTTGGAAACGTTCGTACAGTTCAGGTGATTAGGTCAGGCGCGTGGTTCAAAGTGTTCAGTAGAGTTGAGAACTCTTGTAACCGTTTCTACAGTTCAGGTGATTAGGTCAGGCGCGTGGTTCAAAGTGTTCAGTAGAGTTGAGAAGCCTTGTAACCGTTCGTACAGTTCAGGTGATAAGGTCAGGCGCGTGATTCAAAGTGTTCAGTAGAGTTGGGAAGGCTTGTAACAGTTCGTACAGTTCAGGACAGTTGGGACAATTCAACCTCCCCTGCAGAATCCCTGAGTACGCGGCTGGATTCGGTGATCTTTCACATTACGCCTGTATTGGTGGAACTATGAGTATTATTCGGTGATCTTTAACATTACGCCTGTATTGGTGGAACAATGAGTATTATTCGGTGATCTTTAACATTACACCTGTATTGGTGGAACTATGAGTATTATTCGGTGATCTTTCACATTACGCCTGTATTGGTGGAACTATGGGTATTATTCGGTGATCTTTCACATTACGCCTGTATTGGTGGAACTATGAGTATTATTCGGTGATCTTTCACATTACGCCTGTATTGGTGGAACTATGAGTATTATTCGATGATCTTTCACATTACGCCTGTATTGGTGGAACTATGAATATTATTCGGTGATCTTTCACATTATGGGAAACATTTCTCATACTCTTCCAGCTAAGACATTCCATTTTTATTCCATGTGTGTGTTTCGATTTGTGGAGGAAGCATGGTATCGTCGGTTGGCATCCCTGAGGTGAGGGTAGGGGACCCCCCCCCTTCATCTCCGGTCTTTCAAACCGCTGTACTCCGTTTTCCTTTCTCTCGAATCATTTCTAGACGTGTAAACAATTAAGACTGAAGTAGTATAGGTCAATGAGAATGAAATAATGCAAATGAGTATCGTTTAAAAACAAATATCTATTTATAAGATGATGAGGTTTATTATAGTTCAGTAGCTAGATATAATCTTTCGAGTGGAAGCGTTAAACCGTGGTCGGAGCCATGTAAGCAAATAAGCCTACCAACGCCACCGTTAGATGGCGTTGTATGCCGAAAGGTTGGCTTTCCTAATCTGAGGGGGGCTGTTGTTGCCTTTGAACTGTGAGTAGAAGCGGACGTGTGAGGCCGCGAGGTCCGACCAAATGGATAATGCGCCCAAGATCTTCAAGAAACGATAAATTTAAATTAAGACTTTTGCCGACTAGTTTAATACAGTGACGCAGTGATAGTTGTAGACTAACCTACTATAAGGTAGGGAATTAATGTAGTTTGCTCTAGCAACTGTAGCTACACCGTAGACGTGACAGTTTTTGAAGACGATGGCATCATTCGAATGAAAACCTAAAAGTAAACTATCGTAAATTAAGATACAAATGCCCCCCAATATCCGCCAGTCTGGTTCCGGTGCTTCCAATCTCATTCATATTATGTTTAATATATATAGTTAAAAATAAATAATAAGATGTTAAAAGAGTAAGAAGGTCGGGCAATGATCGAAGGCAAAAGCCCGACCACATGGTCCTTTCGAACCGGATCAATGTTTGACAAAAAAGGCAACTCTGGATTGCAAATTGTTCAGATAGGACAGAAGTTGGCTCTTCAAGATATTTTGTAGTTCAGTTATTGCAAAAAGATGGCTATTGATCACCCAATTTGAATTGAAAGAAATTATTTGGTTGAGATTAAGAAGTTGTGATGTTTTCTTGGCATGCAAAATTGGCTTCAATATGTTTACAGTTTGTGAAGACGCAGGTTATTTGGGACAAGGTAAGTCCTTATTTATAAATAATTTGTGAAATTTAAATGTGTAAGATTTCTTCAAGTAGCTGCATTCTGTTGTGAAGTTAGGTTTTAGGACTAAAGTGGTCCTAAAATTTTTACATTTTAGGACCACTGTAACAGGTGTGGACATAACATCATCAAAACACTTACTACATCAATTCAGGTATACATTGAGGTTCTTCATCTGTCGTTTCAGAGGAAGGGGTGAAATCTAACACTGAATATGAACGAAATAGGAAAGACTGCCATACTGCAAATGAATCTAAATCTAATCTAAAGTGGGTCATTGTTTCCATCAACACAGGCCTGGAGTGCCGCCAAACCAACGTAACGGAATTACTATCAGCAGTCAATAAACCGTTCAGCCGAAGGGTGGGAGGTACGTCTACCTGTCGACATAACACCAATAGGAGAGAGTTACTAAACAATCGTAATGATTTTTTAACAAGTGTGCTCTCTGTGTACGAAATAGGAACAACGGCAAGCAATCGTCGACAGTCGTTTACTGTGGTGTGATCAACAGGACGCTGCCAAAAGGAATATCACCCAACGCATGCCTATTATTGCGTCTGGCACTAATCGCATGCCCGCGCACTAATTCCCATTCAACGAATGTCTGGTTTAGTGTTATAACGTTACGGAGACGCCAGTTTGAGCCAACGCGTCACTGTGTATTGTCGTCAGATAATAAGGGTGTGTAGCTCTGTCGTAAACAGTCAAACGATGCGGTAGAAGCAGCCGTCACTGCAACTCAAATAATATCGGCGATCGTCACCTTGTGTAGTACTTGTTGTGGCAACTAATGATCAGCTACAATTAGTAAATATAGCCTTATCGAACTCTTGAGTTGTTGGTCCAGTCTTTCAACCTCCCAATACAAAGCTGACAGTTCTGCATAAACTCCTTTGACTGTGTCTTTAAATCTTCACCCTCCTTAATAGTTAGTAAGTAGCTGAATATCCCTCGAGTGATTCGAACAATGTAATGATTATCATGTATCTAATTACTTTTGGTGTCCGACTTAGCCTCATGAAACTCGGACTTTGTGAGGATTAATTACTGTTGGGTCAAGTTAATTACTTTTGCGGTCGGATTTTTTTTTTGACACGACCGGAGTCAACAAGTGAAAAGATAAGGGAAGGGGGGGGGGGCGGAAGGGGGGGACGACGCAAAGAGGTGAAGGAGGGTGGGCAGCCTCTGAGTTTACGGTAACCTGTCCGGTTGATTTGGGAATCTTTTATGTTTTTTGAAAGTTGCCTTATTGGTGTATACATTATATATTCATATTTGGGATAGTGGCTTTATATTTTGTGTATTTATTACACGTCTATAGTATTATTTCATTAAAGTTAGGGTATAATTGACTCATTCGGTTCTCTACTGCGTGGATTTGGGATTCTTTTGTGGTTTGAAGGCTTATCTTTCTATTATTCATAGTATTTCTATATAATTTCTATCCGTAAAATCAATGTATTGGGTATACTTAGTCACTAACTGTTTGATCATTTTATATTTATTAATTCCAAACAGGAATTCGCTTATAACACATTTCTGGAAGGGGTGTGGTGCAGTAGGGGGGGGGGCCTCTAGGCAAAAAAGTTGTATGGGCTCTTAAAAAATTAGGTGAGACTACTCTTACCTGTTCTTTATCTTATATTATGTATCTTATATTTTGTATATTTTGTTTATGGGAATAGTATGGTAATTATGTTTTATAACTCGCTTTGCAGCCTTAGTGTGCGTTCGGCCCTGCTTGATACCAGCCTGATGGTTGAATTTGAGCAACGTTTTTGTGTTTTCCATCTGGTTATATTTTATGTACATAATATGCAAAGAGGTGGTCTGGTAGTTCCGGTAGCAGCCAATTTAAAGAAGAACTTGGACGTCTTAAGAGATTTCAATGACAATCAACTAGAACGTAATGAATTTGGCCCAATAAGTAAAAGACTACAAGACTAAAACTAAAACAAACTACCCATATAACAAATAAAAATGAATTAATGTTATTGAAAATTGCAATCCTTCAGTAAACATGCTACAGGTGATGGTCGTTTTTTGTCATACGGAGAGGCGAAAATATGACTAATATGGTTTGGAAGCTACCAACTTGTGCGAACCGATATACATAATTGACCGTTACAATGTACGAATTGAGTGAATTTTACATTTTACTAGTGCAATTGGGTACTCATCATAAACTTCACCGCAAAGGTAGCCCATGACGGTAACTTTAAAAAGAGTGATCACGTAACGCCAATATTTCAGAAACTTGGCTGATTAAACCTCCATGAACGACTAGAGCTCAAGCTGTCCGAGTTTTTAAAATGTATAACAAGCTCTCATGTTCAATTGGTATTGTGTTATCAACGCGTAAAGCGGCCCATCAACGATCTACACGGAACGGAAATAATGTTGACTCTGAGTTCAGAAGAACAGAGACTGGCTCCAGAGCTTCCACTATTTCAGGTCCAAATTTTTTTCAACAATCTACAACCGGCCAACATTCAAAATTGCGCAACCGTATCCTCTTTTAAGAAAAAATACACCACTCTATTTCTTGCCCGCCGGCAGAGGCTGACAGTGAAACAACTGATTTTGATGAACAAGAAACAGATCGTGAAAAACTTAATGCATTGACTCGCACAAAAAATCAATAGTATCATTCAGTCAACAGAACACAAAGAAAATTTTTCAGAGTGAAATCAAGCAAATACAATGTTTCATAACATTTATTTGTCATCAAAGAAATCGTAACACGGTTAATTTGTTTGTTAATTTGTCATTGCAATGACTCTCTCACTCATACAGACCCACCCGCACCGTCCCATTCTAAGCTACCCAATGTATTAAACTGCAAATCGGAATAATGAATTCACAACAATTATTATACAAAGAATTTCAATGTCTTATCGCAACACCTTGTGTCATCAATAGTGGATACTTTTTCAGCACTTTAAATTCGCCTTGATAGCACATTCGTCGTGACAGGTTTCGGAAAGAGTTGTTTTCTTATGTTCAGATAGGAAAGCAAGATGTGTCCCTAGTGATCATACCCCGTCTCAATAACTCAGTTACAGGCTGTGATGAACTCCTTTAGGTTAAATATTATTTAGTTGCTGATATGATGGTCTTAGCTGGTCATTATTCGTAATTTTAACTTTACTGCGTACAAATTTATTGCAAAAAATCACAATAAACCGTTTCTGTATGAAAAAAACTTTTCTTATTTTAGATGGCAAAATGTAGATACATCTGAACCAAATGCACTAAATGGTAAAAAACACAAACAAAAATACCTTTCTCCAAGATGTCCTCAACTGTTGCGAGAAAATGAACGTGCTCATTTGTAGCATTGAAGTTGCAAGTCCTATAAGTAACCAAATACATTACTCAATAGCACTACACATTGATTTAATGTTCATCATACTGTATAATACATTATTCGACACAGCTGTACCCAAATTTAAAAGTGTATTACAGAATTATGACACACGAACGTGCTCATTTGTTCTAAAGAACTACACGTTGTAATAAACTACAAGGTCGCTCAATCTAATTTGATGAGCCTACCTGATCATCATACCTATTTCTAGATTCATTGTGTGTGTACATATATGTATAGGATTAATGTGCTGTAAAGAATACCGTTCCTTTTTGCGTATGAATAAAAAATTAATTCATTCATTGTGCGCCCATGTTCAGCTATGGAAGTAAGATACTCATTACCGTTCATACCTGATCCCATTTTCTCCGCTACATGTTGTAATACAGCCAATAGAGGTCACTAAGTACGATTTGACAGTTTTGGCATATAATTGTACGCATTTTTGATTTTGTGCATATTCAAGTGTATAATTAGGATTTGAAAACAATACCTCACAGTGTGTGTACGAATACAAAAAAACTGTTTTATATTTACTTGCCGCCGTCTACACACGGCCCCGTTTCGCTTAATAACCCGTTGTGATAAACTCGATTTGGATTTTCTGAATTTATGTTCATTTTGCTTCATTATACATACTTCATATTTGTGTACATTCATGTATAGTTTTAAGGTAAACAGAATACCATGCTGCTCAAGTGTCATGTAATTGGTGAAATTTTATGGTTCTACACTTTTTTTCTGTAAATTAGCTAGCCTCCATTTCAATGTCTCAGTCCCGGCCATCGCTGTACGGTGTGTGTTTACATCCCTACACCCCGAAGAGCAATTGGCAGGTTTTTTTTTTTTTTTTTTTTTTTTTTTTTTTTTTTTTTTTTTG
>SDVV010039151.1:0-10659 GCA_016164225.1 Gammarus roeselii | reverse complement strand
GTGAAGCGTGCTCTGTGGTGCTGTGAAGCGTGCTCTGTGGTACTGTGAAGTGTGCTCTGTGGTACTGTGAAGCGTGCTCTGTGGTACTGTGAAGCATGCTGTGGTGCTGTGAAGCGTGCTCTGTGGTACTGTGAAGCGTGCTCTGTGGTGCTGTGAAGCGTGCTCTGTGGTGCTGTGAAGTGTGCTCTGTGGTACTGTGAAGCGTGCTCTGTGGTGCTGTGAAGCGTGCTCTGTACTGCTGTGAAGCGTGCTCTGTGGTACTGTGAAACGTGCTCTGTGGTACTGTGAAGCGTGCTCTGTGGTACTGTGAAGCGTGCTCTGTGTTGCTGTGAAGCGTGCTCTGTGGTGCTGAGAAGCGTGCTCTGTGGTACTGTGATGCTAACTCTGTGGTGTTGAGGATCATGTTTGGATGGTCGTCTTAGCGGCTTGTGTGCGCCGAACCATTGTCCAAAGAATTAGGATGTTGCATTACCTGAATTTATACAATTTCAGATCTAACGTACTTGCCCGTGGGTTAAGTTTTGGTGAAGATCACAAACCGATTAATTATCTTGTAAATAAAAAACCGAATAGTCTTGTCTCGGCGATATGGACTGACCGGCCAGAATGTCTCACTCGGGCTCGAGTAGGCTCGAACTTACAACAACCAGCTCCCAATGGAAGTCTATTGTGAGGGAAAGGCCGATACATTACTCAACTCACCGAACTGATTGACTATGATTCCCCACCAAAACCGACAAACAACATATCTCTATGCACCACATTGGTGGCAGTGCATAAACTGTCAAACGACATTGATACTGACGGCAACAATAACTCTTTTCCTTCTGCACTAACACCCGGCGTCCCTCCCCTCCTTTGTGCCTCCTGTCCCGGTCTCGCCGGCGCCGGCAGCGGTTTCGTGATCCGCGGCGCAGCCCTTGTCGCCTAAGGTTCTACGTTTTATACCCAGTCCGCCCCCTCCATGCCACCACCATAGCAACAACCCCAAAATGAATTTCGAACACTTGAGTGTTCTACAAATGAACACAATCAGCAAAGGTCTGGAACAACTACAAGTCAAAGACTTCCTCCACAAACAGGACAGCCACAGCGCATCCACTACTCTAGAAAACAAAACAAACAAAAATCCAAGACACCGAAGTTTCCTGCTTTCATAATACAATGCTACGATCGAACAACGATGGCGGTTGTAGTTCATTCTACTCGTACATAACACAAATAATTTGACCAACACATCTTCCTACACTCTCGCACAACTTTCACGCGACAACACAATAGGTTCTCAACATAATAGTGTGAGGTGCGCCTTGGCCAACCCTCTTTCTGGGGGATTCGGCCTAGTGCCTGTATCTGTACCATCATTGCCGTCAGCCAGACCAAAATCTCGTCAGTAACGGGCTTTGACGATGCATCCCATATTCATCTTGAACAGTCCAGTGCACTAGAAAGCCTTGGCACTCTTACTTCATCTTAGTTCGGTGCCAGAAGGACTTGGACTCCAGTGCACTAGAAAGCCTTAACACTCTAATCTAATCTTACTTCATCTTAAACACATAGGGGTACTCCCCGCCACGACTTTAACAGATATCTTAAACCTTTTAATCTACAAACTACTATACCCAAGACATGGAAAAACAAGAAAAAATCATGGACATCCTGAAAGCCAACAATGTTCCCACAATTCCAGCGTCCTACAGACCTGTTCTTCTCCTGAATTACTGGAAAATTCTGTAGAGGCTGGTTCTAAAAAATACCCATGTCTCCCTCCTCTTCATAACACGGTTCCAGGACAGAACACTCCACAATCACACTTCCCCTCTAACCTCACTCTGACCATACGTGAATACCTGAATAAAGAGAAGCTAGCCCAACGCACTCAGTTATGCGTCATTGACATTAGTGAAGCCTACGACACAGTTCGAAGACACTCCCTAATAAACAAAATACTTAATACACGCATCCAACACAAGTAGTGGCAAGCTAATTTCCTCTGTCAGACATGCGCATACAGTCTACATAAACACGTTGTCTCGAACACGCCCCTTCCTGAACTGTGTCCCCAGGGCGTTGTCCTATCCCCCCTCACTCTTCAACACCTTCAAGCATGACCTGCCTATATCAACTCAACTTGGACTCCTACATCAGCTTTTACACGGATGATTTCACAGTAGTCACACAACACCACGAACACGAAACGGCAGCTCCGCACCTCCAGCAGCACCTGATCTCTTTTGAGGTGAGGTGTGCAAGCTGTCATATTTCACATTAATACATCATATAACAGTGGACGCCGCATCCACCGTCATGTCATGCTCAACAGCACTTCCATACTCCGCAGACTCACTACAACTATCCATGGAGTAGCTTATGACACGGGATTGACGTTCAAGCCTAGCAGACAACATCGGCACTAAAGTCAAACCTAGCCTGAATGTGACCCGGACGCTCCAAGTTCTCGATTACAACACAGCTCGCAGAATTCATCAAACCAATCATCTACGCAAACACCGCGTGTTCTTCTGACCTTACTTCCATACATTAATTTCCTACAGAGAATACAGAACACTCTTGCGCATCACAGCGACCTGTACACAAACCGCGCTCTTTCTCCATCTACATGATGAAAACCAGGTCTGCCCTCAAGCATCATCTTGATATGAAAGGGACACATTTATTCAACAAGATTGTGGACTCTGCTCATCTCTGCCTCTACCTATTGAGCCCACGTCAAACCAACTGAAACATGCATAACGCCCCGACAGCCCACTTCAGCTCTCTATACACCATCATTCCTCGTCTTTAAGATAAAATATCTATGCACACACATATACACACATTTTTTCCTGCTCTTGCACTGGCTGACCACAGAGCCAACGCTGTTCGAAGGAGTTACTCACCGGAGGTGGATGTGTTAGAGGTGGGGTTGCCCAAGGGTGACAGGGTTTATCGGTCGTGACTGAGGTGCGAGCACCACACGGCTTCCTAGTCCTACCTACATAGACTGGAGAACGTGCCTTACGATCTCGATGCGGTCCGGGGTTCACCTGATACGGTCGATGTCGTGCCCAGTCATCGCACCCGGCAGGCTTAATCTTAATAGCACGTCGGTGTGTGATCTGTGGGAACGGCCGCGAGACTATCAACTTCCTCAGGAGTGTAGGTCTAATACGTGCCTGCACTTGTTATGACAGCAGTGGTAAATCCCTTTCTGTGGGATTCGGTTTTGCGTCTTTACCTGTTGGTCAAATATAGAGCCGTGCGCCGGTCATTTCATGTCAACATACACACAGCGGTGGGTATCCGGGCTTTCGGGCTGTGCGCCGGCCATGGCCACTCCACCGCTTCTGCGTCAACCTCCGTAGTGAACGCATGTGCGCAGCTCCTCGCACCAGGACGGTAAACTCTCTCCGGCTAGGCTTAGGTAGGCAGTTGCATGCCCCTCGTCGGGTCGCCAGATTCCTCTACGCTAGAATGTAACATCTAAGTCTTTCCTATCCTCTCTATAATTCCGACCATAGGTGCTGATGGAGCGACGGTGGGGCGTGAATCCCAAACCCATTGACTTGAGGGAGGCGGTATTGACTGCCGCACCTACGGAGCTCTTTTTTGTAGGTCTAGCAAAACCATTTTTAATCAGCAGAAGGGAGCTGCTATGATCCCGCGTAAGAAGTAACTGCGTCGCTACCGCGCAACCGGCTCGCATTTGAATTAGATTCGTTTAGAACCGTTCATATCAGTCTCCGTAAATTTATCTGCATAAATACTGCGTTTGGGATAACTACGTCATCATTTGTTTGATATCGCAAGTTTCTTATTTGAATTCGTGCCCGCAAATGTATCATAGTTTTACGCACATGCTACTTATCACCTCATTCATACTTATCATCATCATCAAATTGATAACAGTTTGAATTCGATGTTGAAAAAAATATACATCGCAAACAGTCTAGCCTCTCCGGAAAACAAGCTAGAAGTGGTGCAGCTGAGTGTCGTAGAGGGCTCCCCTGCCCTCACCGCAGACTGCATTCCACTCTCGCCTCAGCGTGAGGTCTACTCTTTACCATAGGCGCCCTGTACAAGGACCAGCCTGTTACCTTTCTCAGTATTCGTGCAGTATCTGAACTCAATTTCAACTGTGCATATGTCATGTAAGTTACTTTTTCAGTATAAATACTGATACAATCTTATTCATCCAACAAAAAATTCATACATATCTAAATTCAGAAGTTTTGCACAAATTGCGTAAAAAAAAAAAAATGAACAAAAATAAATGCAATTTGCGTCTGACATCTGTCTATGTAATGTAACTGTAAAATAATATTGTTAGTTAAACTTGAAACAATACAAGTATCGCATAAATAATTCATACATATTCATTTATCCCTTGTAAACAGCATGATGATGTTTCTTAGTTCGGAAAAAATTGGTTCATTTTAGCCTGAGTTTAGTTTAGTTTTCATCTCAAGTTAGACTCGCATAATCACCCGCCAAAACTCATCACTGCAGGTCATACATGAATCACTCAAGAAAAACACATCTGTAGGTCATTTTGAAATAAAAATCATCTTATCCCGCATCTAGTTGAACTTATTATTCACATATCTGCTGTTTACAAGGATAAAGAATATAGCACTGTCCCATCCAAACCAAAGTAGATACATATTAAACAAAATAATATTTCTAAACAATCGCATAGCAACATTTTGCAAAGCACATTCAATATAATTCTCGGACCATTGGGAAACGATCAACCTCAAAAACTACGAATTCGATAGAATCACCAACAAGGCACGCATAAACACGTCTGAGCTTGATACTCTCGGCCGCGCTACGGGGGAGTCTGCATTACCTTCGCCTTGGAACTTCGTTGGAAAATGGAAGCAACTACTACTACTCGATACCCTCGAAAGCACCCTTCAGAATATCGGTGCTGGCCTCGTCACCGAAATGAAATCAAAAAACCTCGACGCCCAACACAAAATTCCGCCATTACTGCCCAACGGAATGAGTCAACGGCCGCCGTCCGAGCAAGTAGCAATCACGGACCCCGCAGTAACGATAGAGGAACAGCCAACAAAAATAGATTCACCACTAACAAAAAAAAATCCGGCGAAGTAACAGCAGCCCCCGACCGCAACCGAAGAGTTTTGGCAGGATTACAAGCCAAAATACTCTTAGATATTACTATGTAAACGCTAGCAGTCTCTGAGACAAAATCGACGAATTGGGAATCATCGCAATTAACGATGAGATCGACATAATAGCCATCACAGAATCGTGGATGAAGTCGGGAACCAGAAATTATCTGGATGAATTCACTCTCCCGGGTTTTTCCATATTTCACAAAGACTAGGCCGTGAGGGTGGAGGAGGATTGTTTCTCGTAAAAAATACTTTACAAATAATCGAAGTCTCTATTCCAAGCAGCAGACACGACATAGTTTAAATTCAAGTAGTCGGTAAACATACAAAGTGTCAAATCACACTAGTTTATGGTCCTCCCAAGAGCATCGTCGCAGATGATATCGATCTTTACAACACCCTCGTCGATGTGGTCAGAACACAAAACAGTATAGTACTTGGAGACTTCGATATTTCCGACATCGATTGGGAAACAGAATAATGTACGGCCACTGGCCAACGCCCGATTGATTTTGCTGGCGATAAGTTTATGATCCAAATGGTTAAGACTCCAACACGAGGTAGCAATATTCTTGATCTTATATTTAGTGCATCAACTTTCATGTCACGAACGTCGAAATGGGCGAACCTCTCGGAAATAGCGACCACAACTATCCGTTTTATGATTGAGCTCGAGTTGAAACCGGCAAAAAAGTCACTAGCTAACTTTGATAACTTAAGAGAGGCAATGGCGTCAGCAAATTTAACCCTCGGACAAGATGTCAATCAATCGCTAAGCAATTTATGAGTGCACTTCAAACTATTGAGAATGACCATGTCCCTCGCAAAAACAGGCGAACAGCAGTCAATAGTCTAAGTACTGGAAAGGAGAGTCGCAGCGCCTTCAGTCGCAAGAGAAAGCAAAGCACTCGAATAAACAGAAGCACCCACAAGACGATGCTGCAAAAAAATAATACAAAATCAGTAGACGGATTTTCAAGACGGTCCAGAAACGAAAGAAAATAAATATGAAAATGAAATTGCGGCCAACGCCAAAACTAATTCGAAGCAATTTTTCAGTTATGTATCGAGAAAAAAAAAATCAAGATCTGTAATTGGCCTTCATGAAAATGATATCGGTGAGCTAGAAACTGACGATACTAAAATGAGTGTCATGATTAACCAATTTTTCTCGCGCCCCACGGGGAGCCTATTATGACTCACGTTGAGGCTATGGTGGAAATGAGGCTCAAATCTTATCAAAACAAATTTTTCTGTTCTGTATTTACGTAAGAGAACGCGGATATTCCTAATCCTGACTATATCAGCGCTAAGACAAATCGAACTCCAAAGCCACGGACGGAATAGGAGCCACTGTGTGCGGGGACATCCCACAAGAGGCCTCCGTGTTCTCTGCGGAGCTCCACGCACTCAGACTAGCCATCTCTATTGCCAAAACAGATCGCTTCCCAAAATACGTCGTATTCTCAGACAGTCTGAGTGTCCTCACCCAACTTGAAACACTGCACTACGAACATCCCGCTCTACGTAAAATGCAGCAACGATCTCATTGTGATGACCGAGACGGGTCAGGCAGTTGAATTCTGCGCGGTAATATGTTGTAACTAACTTGCGGACTCGCTTGCTAAAATGACAGGTTCTCACCAAGAACAAATTTTCGCAAACATTACCAGGACTGGTTCCCCATCATCAAATCCCATGTAACATCCCGATGGGATGAAATGTGGCAACAGAGTGGACAAGAAATGCTTTCAGTCAAACCCTCAGTCGGAGAATGGGGAACAAAGTTCACCAACAGAAAAGACCAAGTGTTCATCAACCGCTTGTGCACGGGACACACGTTGATAACTCACAACCACCTTATGAATGTAGACGTGGGACCGAACGTGCCACCAGGTGTTGGTCATCGTGAAACACACTGATGAATTGCAACCCAATCGCAGTAGCCCGAAAAGTCTTTTTAAATCCTTCGTGCAACCTACTAAGCCTACTCACTGACCTAACCTACCGGAAAAAGCCTATCTATTTCGGAAAACATAATGGACTATACGAAGCAGTCTAAACAAATATAAGCGCATGCGAGGTGGTCTCCACCCCATAACGCACACAACAATACGTTTACGCATCACTCTTTCCGCTCCTGTACGCACCAGCATGCGTATACACCACAATAAAAAGAAATTTAATTTAACCCTGACGAAATCAAATTTTCCGCACATGAAGGTGTGCGAACCTACCAGAATCAGTGATGGTCGTTCCCTACGAGTGAGACTGCCATGACTCACGTTGAGGCTCTGGTGGGAATGAGGCTCAAATCAAATCGAAATTCAAAGTATGGGGCAGTTCCACTGGAGTTTTGTGCTGTTGTTCATTTGGAACGCGATTCTCGCTTAGACCTTTGATGAACTAGAGTGATCGCATGGCTTGCCAGATCTTTCGTGTGTTTCAGTTTGCTCAGGAGTTCTAGATCGAGAACGCTCGCCGGAGCATCCGCTCTCTGTTGAGCGTAGTCAGTTGTGTGTGTAGAGCTTCTAGTAAGCACCAGTGTTAGGTGAGCTCTCAAGGAAAATGAGCGGTTTTGTGACTTCTACGAAATCTTTATAGTTAGTTTAAAACGGTTCGTGTTTCCCCGTGAATATATAGTCTACCCAATGGCCATTTGATGAATGGATAAATTCCTATATTCCATTCATTATCATTGTTTATGCAGTGACCTCGTACAATTCAAAATGTTTGCTTGCAAATTTAAACGTCTCCTGTTTTCTTCGAGCTCCTCCGCTTTCTTTGGTGCGTTTCTTGCAGTAACCATCTTATTTCAAGCTTCACTCTGTTGACATTAAGGGGTCGCGAGGGAGAAATGCTGACCTACGGACACCAAAGACACCCACTGGTGCTATTACTGGCTGCCAGTCATGGCCTGATGTCCAGCATCATCTCTTATTTTGATGTCTAATTAGCGGACAACGAGCAGCAGATCAGTGACCTGACGTCGTCTGGGGAGGAGCTGAAGAAGCGGGTGGCGGGTGCTGGACATCCCCAAAGTGAGAGCAGACGAAGACTGCAATGCGCTCGCAAGAAAATTACTGTCCAAAAAGACCGGTGTCATCATTTCCGAGGAGGACATCAGTATGTCTCACAGGATCGGCAAGAAACGTGATCGAGGCTCTGACAAACGTTGTGTCATCTTTAAACTGTGTCGACGCGACGTCACGAGTAAGATCAGGTCTGCTCGTAAAGAGAAGAAGCCTGATCAATTTTTTGTGAACGAATCTCTGACACCCACTTGCAGCACCATCGTGTACGTACTCCTTTGTGCCTAGTAAAAATATCTCAATGTTTTCGGTAACTGTCGGTCTCAGGAGGGTAGTGTTTTTTGTGGCCACCCACGATTGGTTCTGCAGGTCACGGCAGTCATCAACACCGCCAGTTCACTGTCACCAACCGTCGAGCTCTTGTTGAACTGCTCAGTAAACAGATCAGCGACGCTTCTGGCTCTATTGTAGACGAATGGCCATAATTCACAGCAGCTCTGATCACCCAATGTTTCGACGCTTCACAGAGACATATTCTTTTAGTCGTTGTATCATTTATCAATGTTTTCTACGGATTTATTTCCTTTCATATGTTTATCAATAATTATGTAACACGGCAAAATATTATCTTGCATAGATCGCTGGGAACACGAGTTGTCCCTCTTTGTTGATATTACACCTCGCTAGCGGGGGTGGATTACCATTTCAGTTTATTAGATTTTAGGTAATTAAACAACAAAGTTTTCATCAGCTGTAAATTTACGAATAATGAAGAAGATCAGCTGTTTCCACAGATTGAAGCCAACTTAAATAATTTTAATGAAATATATCCTCAACTAAATTATGACGATCAAAGTAATTATTATGACATGGATACATTTATTGAAATATAATATACATCTAACGAAGATTTAGCACTAATTCATCTAAATATAAGATCTTTCTATTCTAATTTTGACAGCGCCCTGGAGCATAAATTGGACATTATTTGCTTCACTTTAAGTTGGCTGTAAACTAAGTCTCTAATACCTTTGAAAACTACCCGTCATTTCATCCCTTGAGGGTCAGCGGTACGCGCGGTGGAGGAGCGTCTGTTAATGACTGCTTCAAAGTTCAGCAGCTCTCGCATGTTTCCGTGTCCCCACCTTTTATTGAATCTTTATTCTTTGAAATATGCTACGAATCCAAAAAACTAACTAAAGGTACCATTAATGAGCCCCCCTCAGTCAATTACTAGAGCTTTACCGACCCTCTTCGAGATTTTGTTATGCAAACTGGCGATATCAACAGGAACGACGTTATTTTGTGTGCTGATTCCAACTTCAATCTCCTCAACTCCGACGTTGATGCTAGAACTTTATACTTTACCAACAGTTTGAATACTTTATCCCTTATTCCGCTTATTACTAAACCTACTCGAATAACTGAAAATTCAGCTCCATGTACACTAATTGACAGCACATTCACAACTGCCCCTCATGAGTTCCTCTCTGGATTAATACCGTCACATATTTCGGATCACCTGCCCGTCTTTTTAATGAAAAGGAAGTGCTTTACTAATAAGTCCCATGTTGGAAATCTTGTAAATAAATCCCTAAAGTACCGTACTATTAAATAGGAGTCTTTGAGAGCAATGCAATTCAACTTGAGTAATCATAATCTTCAAAACATCAAGGATAATAGAAATCCTGACGATGTCATTAAAGACTTTTCTGATATACTATACTCAACTTACTATTTAGCTTTGCGCACAGGCAGTATCGTAACCAATGAGTGACCAGTGAGTTCGAAAACACCATCGCATACTGTTCTTTGCGTCTAAGCTCCAAAGTTTACACATTTCTAGGGCATAGAAACTTTTTTTTGCTGTATCAAAATAGGAGCCGGCCACCGCTCTGAGCCGAATATCGCATCGAGACCGAACATCGTCACGTAAAGGTTAAAGTTTTCAACTGAATTGGAGAGATCGACTATCATCTCTTTGGAGTGCGGAGCTTCGCGCACTCGAACTAGCCGTCTCTATCGCAAAAACAAATCGCTTCCCCAAATACGTCGTATTCTCAGACAGTCTGAGTGTCCTCACCCAGCTTAAAACACTGCATTATGAACATCCTGTTCTACGTAAGATGCAGCACGATCTCTTTGTGATGACCGAGACGGGTCAGACAGTTGAGTTCTGCTGGATCCCCGGGCACGCGGGAATAAGAGGAAACGAACTTGCGGACTCGCTTGCTAAACTAGCATCTACTCACCAAGAACAATTTTTTGCAATACATTACCGGGACTGGTTCCCTATCATCAACTCTCATATAACATCCCGATGGGATAAAATGTGACAGCAGAGTGAACAAAAGATGCTTTCAGTCAAACCCTCAGTCGGAGAATGGGAAACGAAGTTCACCAACAGAAAAGACCAAGTGTTCATCAACCGCTTGTGCACGGGACACACGTGGATAACTCACAACCTCCTGATGGATGTCGAC
>SDVV010039150.1:0-10659 GCA_016164225.1 Gammarus roeselii | reverse complement strand
GGCTGAACATTAATTCAAGGTGGGCTGAACTTCAATTCAAGGTAGGCAGAACTTTAATTAAAGGTGGGCTGTGCTTTAATTCAAGGTGGACTGAGCTTTATCTAAGGTGGGCTGTTGAAATGAGGTTTCAATCGAACTTGAACAGAAAACACACTCACCTTTGCAGCCCCCTACAGTCCCGACAGCCCCACCAACAGGGCAGCCGGGCATGGAAGACAGTACACCTTAGCAAGCCAGCAATCCAAAGAACAACACGGTATCAAAACTGCCACAGGGCGCTGGTCGGATTGCGCTTAATAAGTCGAACAAAAAACACTCATGACAGTCAACAATTGCACACAACTGTGATAAACAGAAACATTATCAAATCTGCAATGCTTAGCAAAACTTGTACAACACCCCCCCCCCTCCCCCAAACTCCTCAGCCAAGGCCCTCTTGAAGCCTTGGAGGGAGTTGCACTGCAAAACATCAGAGGACTGTTCCAGACCTGAACACAGCAAGAATTAAAAAATCTGCGTTTATAGTCAGTCCGACAGCAAGGAACCACCAGCTTGAAAGAATGACCATGTGTACCAATATCTATAGCTTGCTCAAACAGAGCAGACAACCCCAAATCTACAGAACAGTGAAAAGCTTCCAACATTTTTACCGGATCCAAATGCAACAACCTCCTCTTGACAGTAAACAATTGCAAAGCTCTGAGCCTCTCACCATAGTCCACTCCACCCAGACCCTTCTTTTCCCTGGTCCACCGGACTCCAAAAGTACAGATCTTCCAAATATTCCCCATTCCACACACAAGAGCAGTAGTCCAAGATGGACCTTATATGAGTTATAAACAAAGACACCATGAAAACAGAACTCCTGTTGACAGTAGAATGTAGCAGACTGGTTGCCAGAGTGAAAGACTTTCTAACAACACTTTTCACATGGAGGTGAAATTGCAACCTTGAGTCAACAAGCACTCCCAAGTCCCTGCAAAAATCAACAAGCCCAAGTGCCACACCATTCAAATTAGAAGCAATTCCATCATCAAGCTGCTCCAATTTAAGACAATTTTTCCAAAACCGCATAAAGACACATTTGGCAATGTTCAGAGAGAGATTCAATGACAAGGACACAGACTGCACCAAATTCAGATCTCTTTGCAAAGAAGACATACCCAGGCGAACTACTTGTCCTCTGTGTGGGGAAACTGAAATAAAGTTTGAAGTCATCAGCAAAAGCCTTCCACTTACAAGCCACTTCCGCTGCAACATGATTAACACACCAGAAACAAGAGAGCGCCCAGCACAGACCCCTAGGGCACTCCCCTTGTCACCTCACTAAGTCACTGACAGCTCCCCCCACAGAAACACACATTTGCCTGCCAATCAGAAAACTATGAATCCAATCCAACAATCCACCATGAATACCCACACATCTTAGTTTGGCCAACAAAACATTGATTGACAACATCGAATGTCTTTGAAAAATCCAGGAAGACCACATCCACCACTATTCCATCATCCACCAGATCAGCAATCTCACCATAAGTGAGCAACAGTTGATCCTCCATGCTCCTTCCCACCCTGAACCCAAATTGGCCGCTCGACAAAATGCCAGAATCTTCCAGTAAAGGCACTACCTGCAACACAATAACCCCCTCCAGCATCTTACAACAAACAGAAGTGAGACTCACAGGTCCATAATTGAGAGGGTTGCTCTTTGCACCAGACTTGAATAAAAGAACATGAGATTCCTTCCAGGATCCCGGCAAAACTGCCTGGCCCGACGACTCCACAAATATCAAAGACAAAGGTAATGACAGGTGCCAAGAACATTGATTCAAAGCACTAGGGTGGATACCATCACGTCCGGGCGCAGAATATGAATCTAAATTGTCCTGGGAGACTAACAGTCTCGTCACACAAATCTCAACTAATTTTCCAGGGAAAAATTCATGTGGGGAAGGACCAGCTGACTCATGTCTCTCTGACCAGCAACAACCCCACCAGATGGAAGCTTCAGAAGACCAACAGGACAGTCCTTCTTTCTTCTTCTATTTTGATGTTGCCATGTTTACACAAACAGAAATTACCCATTTTTAATGAATGACACTCCATGGGAGATGCAACGATCATATTTCTCAACATTTTATGAAGCTACTAGCAGTTATTTAGATGCTCTCACCTCCTCAGATTAATGAGTTTCAGTCATTGCTACATTCGAACATCATTTAAATAATAGCTGTAGAGCTTATGCATCAATCTGGGTGGCTATTTAGCGTTAAAAAAATAACTTGAAAGGAAAGAAATTAATATGAAAAGTATTGGAATTGATGTAAGTGTCGGTTTTTAAGGTATCGATGGTACTAGCATTGGAGAAAATTGGAGTGCCGGTATACGCGAACATTTTGGTGTCGACAGTTATAAATTCTACACGAGATATAAAACATGCAGTAGGTCACATTAGATTGTAAAAGATTTACAAGCCTGTACATAGATTAGAGCGACAAGGCTTTTTAATGCCCTGGAGTCGACGTCCTTTCGGCACCAGCAACTAGAGCTGCATTAGGCTATGAATTAGGTTAGAGTGATTGGGTTTACTACTGCATAAAGACAATGTCCTTTACGCTGTGAATGCCAAAGGTACAGGAACACCTATGATGCTGGGCTATACAGCTCAAGCCCTTCCCGGGTTGCAGCAAGGGGTGTAATCACTCAACCTACCCTACACTTGAGACCCAAAGATTCGCAGTTGTCTTTAAGGTGCCGGAGCAACGCTTCCCAACACCTGCAGAGTCAGAAGAAGAAGAAGAGAAGTGAAGGGAGGAACCAATGTATGAGACCAACGTTAAGAGTAAAGATTTTCACGTACAAGAACAGCAAGAATTGAAAAAGAAAAAGGAGGAGAGCTGTAGAGAAAGGAAGCATGAATGAGCCCTCCAAAAAAAAAAATATTTAGCACCGGCGTGCAACGACTATTAGGAGAGTTTTAATAGAAAAAGAAAGCCAAGTGAAAGGAAACTTACACTAAACATAAGATGCAAATGAGGTTAAGGAGAGATAGTAAGGTGTCGTTTGGGGTTTTATTATTTTTGTAATTAGCATGAAGTCTCCTGAGGCGGCGGGTCAATGAAAGATTTGGTAGATAGTAATTTGTACATAGTCAACAAAATCGATATTCCTGTATATTAGTAATGAATAATTTGTGCAATATTGTATAATAATTAGTACTTGAAAATGTACGTTCATGACTCTACTGCCGTTGTCCTAAAAGTCAACACGTTTGTTGCGCTCATTGTAGGGCCGGGCAAGAGCAGACCAAGGGCCAGGCAGCTACAACAGTGCCCAACATTGTGAGGACAAACATGCAAACACAGGTTCATTGATGAGAGGGACAGCTCAACTAGTTTTGCATTGAAATGTACGGCGCCTCCAATGCATACCATTGAACTATTCTTGACGCAGCTACTTTTTGAGTAACAATGAAAATATCGAGATCTTCGGATTGGATTAGTTCATGCAATCCATTGCTTTAGTAATGATCAATCAGTCCATGTAATCAATTGCTTTGACAATGTTCAATCAGTTGTTGTGATCAATTGATTTGCCAAAGATCATTTCACCTCACCAACTTGAACATTCAAAACCATCTGCACCAGTTTGAAGGTTGAAGGCAGAGTTAAAGGGCGGAAAGCCACAAACGTAATACAATGGAATACGGAACTTCCCCGTTTCTAGAATCTTTTCCATCCAAGAGGGAGCCTATGAACGTCGGGCCGGCTGTCGCGAGGTGGCCTGCTCGCGGTGGCGGCGTTAAAACGTCGGACGCCCTGGACGGAGTCAGCGTTCCGGGCTGGACGCCGCTTCTCGAAAGTCCCTCAACCCCCCCCTGTTTACATCACCGTCGATGGCGTCGGCGTGGACGCGGCCGGTGCGCCGCCCGGGCTCCTGGCCCGCCGACAAAACACCAGACACCAGAGCCACAACAATCACTGTTTTTTTCCTAGGGGGGAAGTGAACAACTGCCGGCGTTCTTTTCCCTACTCCTTCTCCAAGCCGGTGACATTGAACCCAACCCTGGTCTCAATGCATACCCATATCCCACTTGCCGGCGTCCTTACATACGCCGCACTGGCGCGATCCGGTGCCAATGTGGGGCGTGGACACACTACACAAAACAATGCTCTAGTGCCCACAACAATAGGAACATATCACACGGGTGGCAATGCATTAACTGCCACCCAACCCATAACATCAATACAGATATCAACAATAACACCATTACCCCCGCACCAACACCAACGTTCCTCCACTTCTGGGGGGCTCCTCTCCTGTACTTCCGTCGGCCTCACTGACGGCGGCTCCACTGCCCGGGGCATCACCTGTTCTGTCCCGAACTCCACGACCCGCACCCGCCTCGCCGCCGCTCCCACCTCCACACCCCATGGCCTCGCCATCACCCCCTGCTACACTTCAGCAACCACAACCCATTGCCAAACACCTAAATATATAACAAAGGAACACAAACGGCATTGGTGGAAAACAAGTCGAACTAATACACTTCTTACACAAACATCTCATCCACATCACCCTACTCCAGGAAACAAAACTAAAACAACACTCCAAAACACCAAAGTTTCATGGATACACAACACTCTGCCACGACCGTTCTAACAACGACGGTGGTGGTGGACTCATTACACTAGTACATAAAAATCTTCACTTCAACAACACAACCGCCTTTACTATCGCACAACTTCTCCCTGACCACACTCTGGAACTTCAATCACTACACATACAAATTAAAAAAATACAATATATTCAACATATACATCCCTCCATCCAGTTCATGTCCACTTCACTACACGCCCCACCTAGATTACATTAACACAACCACTAAAACCTTCGCCCTAGGTGATTTCAACGCGCACGACCTCTCCTGGTTCGCCTCGCAGAGAGTTGATCAATGGGGCAGTGTTTTCGTTGATCAGCTGAATACAGTTATCACACCGATCAACGCAGACACACCCACTCGCAAACCGTTCAATCCCAATACACAACCGACTTCTCCTGACGTCTCATTCTGCTCCCCCAACCTCGTGCTAAATTGTCAGTGGGCGGTCCAACAGGACATGTCATCCGACTACCTCCCAATAGTCATTAACTTCCAACTTCGATCCCCAATCCACAACAAGCCTCCTCACACTTCTCGTAACTACAAGAGAGCAGACTGGGACGAATACACAACATCAATCGAAATCACCCTACAAGGCTTTGACATCACCCAAAATACATCAATCGACACAGTCACAAAACTCTTCAACACAGTACTCAACCACGCACACAGACAACACATACTCGCCGGATTCGTCCGCGGCTTTAATCCAGCCTTTTCGGACAATATTAGGCGGAAAACTCAGCAGCGAAACCACCTCTGTAATTTACCCTCCACCAACGACCGAATCACTCAGATTCAAATCCTTAACGCAGAAAAAGATGCAGATATTCGGGAGCAACAGACGAACCTATGGCGGGACGTGCTTGCAAACACTAACTTCCGAACCTCCCCATCAAAATTATGGAAACTCATTGGGAGCCTCAACAACACTAACACGAACCACATAGACACACATGAGGCAATCCTTCCACCCAACACACACACCATACCATCAGACCAACAACAAGAAGACATAATCAACCAACACAATGCAAACACTTGCCACCTACCACACCACCCAGACAACAGGAGGATACACAAACAGCTACACAGATGTCAAACTGATCTAAACATGGAAATTCCCTTCACACCAGCCATGACAATAGCCGCCATCCGCCAGACCAAAAGTTCCTCAGCAGCGGGCCTAGATGACATATCATACATTCACTTTGAACATCTAGGACCACACGCCATCGCGGCCTTCACAGACACTTTCAACTTTTTCGTACTACACAGTACAATACCCAACATCTGAAAACAAGCTGAAATCATCCCCATCCTGACACCCAACAGAGTTCCTACAGATCCAGCCTCAAACAGACCCATTTTCCTCCTCCCAAACCCCTCGAAAATCTTGGAGAGACTGGTTCTCAACAAAATTAATGCACACATCCCACTCTCCCCTACGTAACACGGTTTCAGGGCTCAACACTCTACCACCAAGCTCCTCACCAACCTCACCCAGACCATCCATGAAGGCCTGAACGAAAAGAAGCCAGCCAAACCAACCCTGGTATGCCCTATCGACATTAGTAAGGCCTTCGACACAGTTCCAAGACACGTCCTCAGAAACAACATTCTTAATACCCACATCCATCCAAATTATAAGAAGTGGCTTGCTAATATCCTCTCTGGTAGACATGCACACACTGTCTACAACAACAAGCCTTCGCAAATCCGCAACTTCCCCAATGGTGTCCCACAGGGATCCGTGCAATCCCGTTCCCTTTCAATGCCTTTATGCATGTTCCGCCCATTCCCACAGAACCCAACACCTACAACAGCTCATACGAGGACGACCTCATAATAATTACACAACACCACAAACACGAGACCGCAGCTGCACACCTCCAGCAATATCTGAACTCCCTTGAAGTCTGGCAGCTGGACAACAGAATGAAGGTTTCCGCAAGCAGGTTGTCTCTCACACTGATGACTCCGGATAACAGTGAACACCGCATCCACCCCCACGTCACGCCCAACAACACCCCCATTCCCCACAGCCCCACTACAACCATCCTTGGAGTAACTTATGACACAGGAATGACATTTAAACCTCACATAGCCAACATTGGCACCAAAACCAGACCCAGACTAAACGTGTCTCGGGTACTCACTACAACCTCCTACGGTCATTCCAATGAATCAACTACAACACTATACAAACAATTCATTAGGCCCGTTATCTCATATGCAACCACCCCTTGGTCATCGGATCTTGGACCCACACATATTAACTCCTTGCAAAGGATACAGAACACGGCCTTACGCATCGCAATTAGCTGCACTCAGACTACTCCCATTCCGTGCTTGCATGAACAAACTTAGGTCCTCCCTCTCAAGCATCATCTTGATATGAGAGGGACCCAATTCTTCAACAAGACCTCAGACCTGGCACACCCCTGCCACAACCTACTGAACCCTCGTCCAACCGACTGACACCTACATAACACACCGGCAAAACACTTCGGTTCCCTTTAAGCGGCTATTCCCGAACCTACAGAAAACACATCTATGCACAAACAGATACACACACACTTCACAGCTCTTGCAATATATGAACACAGAGTCAACACAATCTTGCAGAACCACCCGCCTGGGGTGGACAGGGAGAAGTTGTGACTGCCCAGGCGTGACAGGGTCCGCTTGTCGAGGCTGCGGTGCGGGCACGACACGGCCCTACAGTCATACCAGCATAGACTGGGAAATGTCCCTTCCGATCTCTGCTTGCAGTGCCGGAGTTCACCAGATTCGGTCGAGCACGTCATGACGTCGTGCCCAACCATCGCACTCGGCAGGCTCCACCATAACATCACGTCAGTGCGTAATCTATGGGAGCGCACGCGCGACAGTATCAACTACCGCAGGGGTGCAGGCCTAATATAGGGCCTGTCACCAGCTGTAGCACTCCCAACACGCACACACTGGCCGTGGTTCCTCCATCGCAGAGGGAGTTGGGGTTGAGCAACAACAACAATTCCAACTGAACTGGAGAGGCGGGGACAAAAACGAAGGGACTATCATGACTAACCCTCAGGAGCGCCAGGATCCCGGCATCTGCCAAAGTGCCACCTTTATTATCACCAGAGGGAGGGGGCAGTGAAGGTAAGGAAGGGGATTTGAGGTGCGCAGGCGGTGCGCTTTAACTCACGTCAATAATTCAAAGCATACCGTCGGCAGCTGGGCGAGGGGGGAAGGGGCTGAAACACGTGGCACGACAGGCAGTTGGAAAGCAAGGAAAGTTAGCAGGTTAGAGGTGGGGGCAGCCATGACCCCCCTCCACCCGAACACTGGGAAAATCCCTGAATTATTAATAGTCATGCTGAATAGGTCATTGGATCGTAAGATCATCACGGCCGATGAACCGACAACAACACGAGAGGATTGAAATAAAACTAGAGCGATGTTTTCAGCGACGTTAGGCCAAGCGAAAGCTGGTTAGTAGAGTAAAGGAATTACGTGTTTGGTTAAAGATTGAATTGTTCCGAGTAGCACGAAAATATTCTATTTATTGCCAAGAGCCGCAGTAAACTTGTTAGCTGCCAGAAGGTAGGTACACAAATGGGCTCATCGAACAGTAAAATAATTTCAGTTAGGGCCGTACCGGCAGGCTTTTGTTGCAAATTGTCCGCCATCAAACAGAAGAATAAATGCAGTAAAGGGACGTCCCGGCAGCCTTTTGTTGCCATTTGTCCGTCATCAAATAGGATAATAATTACTATCAAGAGACGTACCTTCAGGCTTTTGTTGCCACTTGTCCGTCATCAAACAGGATACCTGTTATTTTAGTGATTGTAGAGCTAACCTTATTAAGCTGCAGCCCCTGAGTGGCGGCTGTGTCTAGCAGCCACGCCTCCAGCTCACTGGCCGCCACGCCGCGCTCACACATGCCCACGATTGCCCGACGGAGGGAGGTGTTCTGAGGGGAGCAGACAATAGGGCTCTTAGAGGGCGGGTAGGAGGGAGGTGTTCTGAGGGGAGTAGACGATAGGACTCTTTGAGGGCGGGTAGGAGGGAAGTGTTCTGAGGAGAGCAGACAAAAGGGCGCTTAGAGGGCGGCGGGTAGGAGGGAGGTGTTGTGAGGGGAGCAGACAATAGGGCGCTTAGAGGGCGTGCAGGAGGGAGGTGTTCTGAGGGGAGCAGACAATAGGGCACTTAGAAGGCGCGTAGGAAGGAGGTGTTCCGAGGGGAGTAGACAAAGGGGCACTTAGAAGGCGGGTAGGAGGGAGGTGTTCTGAGGGGAGAAGACAATAAATAGGGTGCTTAGAGGGCGGGTAGGAGGGAGGTGTTCTGAGGGGAGCAGACAATGGGGCGTTTAGAGGGCGGGTAGGAGGGAGGTGTTCTGCGGGGAACAAACAAAAAGGCGCTTAGAGAGCGGGTAGGAGGGAGGGACGGGGGCAGGCAACACTGCCCCTGCGTGACGGTAGAGGATGAGAGGTCAGGTTTATTTGAGTAATAATAAATCTGCGAGGGCTGATAAATGAGACTTTACAAAAGAATGCAAGCTGCTCTCACGACTGACACAAATTGCTGCCGCGGAGGCAAATACCTTGGGTTCATATCTCTGATACGGGAGGACCATATGCAACACAAGACACATAATAGAATAAGCCGATCTGATTGGAAAGAACAACAATTAGATAGAAATTTTAATATTGGGCTGGGCAATATATATGCACTATCCTCGGGGAGTACACTTGGCTGTAAGAATAATGTGTTTCGCTGCTCTCTGCCTCAGAGAATCGGGGCCACTAGACTGTCATTTGTTTCTTGATACATACATTTGTGCAATCGACAGGTAAAGGAGTATTCTTCTCGCGTAGATCTAACACTGCGTGTAGTAATAAAGGGAGGTATCATGTGATACTCTCCTTCTCATAAAGAGTAATGCTCATGCTTAGTTATCTGACAATGAACTGTCGACTGCCCTCTTCTATCGATCATTTCTGCATTCAAAAACCATACCATACATTTAGTTTGGATTTTATGTGTTTATATGTGTTTTGTATCTTTCTTTAACAGGGTGGGATATTGTTCAAAGTTTCAATTAATAAATATTGGTTATATTACTGCAATTTTGGCTGCAATTTATGCAATGTTCAAACAACTGTTATTATACGCACTTATTAGATGTTCTCATTTGAGACTGGCCCATTTTATGTCGTCATATAAACTATAAATTATCCTGTTCTTGATCATCCAACACATCAACTAGCTAAATCAATTCAATAATATCATTCAAACGTGTCTCATTAAACCTTGCACCACTTTTACCGCTTTAACGACCTTAATATCTATAAGCCATCATAACAGAGCCACATAAACACAGCGCCACATCGGCTAGAAAAAGGGCGAAGTTGGACACACATGACCCGTAAAAATAAACATTTTAAGATACGCAAACTAATAAATTACAAATAGGAACCTCGACTCACAAATAGGTATTGATGCTTTTCATCCCATACTTGACTATAGTAGTTGAGTTACAGGCCTATGAAAATCAGGATATTTGCCTTTTATCTTCGCTTGCTATGCTTGCTTTATATGGTTACTGTACAGGATAATCTCAATCAATTCCCTTCATTTCAAATAACTGTAACTCATCAACTATTGCAGTTGCAACGATGAACGAGAACATCAATATAAACAGATCCTCAATAATGATGTGTTTATAGGCTATTCGTCTGTAAAGCATAAAATACTTATACCACGGAAGATGCGCTGCGGGCGCAATGAAGAGGCCTGCTCAGACCCCGGACCCAGATGCGCTGCGGGCGCAATGAAGAGGCCTGCTCAGACCCCGGACCAAGATGCGCTGCGGGCGCAATGAAGAGGCCTGCTCAGAACCTCGGACCCAGATGCGCTGCGGGCGCAATGAAGAGGCCTGCTCAGAACCCCGGACCCAGATGCGCTGCGGGCGCAATGAAGAGGCCTGCTCAGACCCCGGACCAAGA
>SDVV010039149.1:0-10659 GCA_016164225.1 Gammarus roeselii | reverse complement strand
GATTTTGACGCTGCTCTGATGTGCTTTCCCGCCCTTGGCATCCCGCTGTCGGGATGGTCGTGGGTGGGGGGGGCCCGGCCATTATGACGCGGCGGGGGTAAACCAGTGAAAACTGTGGACCCTTTAGCACAAAAGGGCTAAGTTGTGTGAGTGTGAGCATGTGAGGGTGTGAGGTGCGCCTTGCCGTCGGCCACCCCCCTTTCTGGGGGATGCGGCCTAGTGTCTGTATCTGTATCTGTACGTGTTGGTTGGAGTAGTTGCTTTAGGGTACACTTGCAGGTCAAGGTTGACCGGTAGTGGGTTGATCATCCATGTTGGTGTGTTAATTTGAAGAATTCGGTAGGAGAATGAAGGCTTACTAGCTTCACGATTGATGTTTAGCTAGGCCAGCATGTTATCCACACGTAAGGAAAACGATGGGCATTTATTCTTTTTAGCCGCGAAAATGCGCTTATCGGATATGTTGGTGATGTGGCCGATTGCCGGATTGTTGATCAGACTTCTCGTCTTGAAATAGTATTGTAGCGGAAGTTCGTTAGCGAGAACGTTAAGGGATTCGACTGGGGAGGAGCGGAACGCGTCGGTTGTGATACGCAAAGCATTCTTTGCGATGGTCGAGAGTAGTTTTGGCTGCACCGTAGACCGTAGACAACGGCTCCGAAGTCCATGCGCGATTGTATTACTGCTCTGAACAACGTCATTCCGGTGTCCATGTCTGCACCGAACTTTAGGGATGTTACCGATTGGATAAGTCCCGTCGACCTTTTGCAGCGAGTCGCCAGGGCTGCGATGTGGGGTCGCCACGTGAGTTTAGGGTCCCAAACAAGACCCAGGAATGTTATCGTTTCTTCGTATACTAGAGGGGTGTTGTGCAGCGTTAGAGCTGATTTCAGGTGTAAACCGGGCACAAGGGTAAAATGCATGCTTTTAGCTTTAGAGGGCAAGAATCGGAATCCATCATCGGAAGCCCAGTTCCCGACTAGGTTTAGGCACTTCTGAAGTTCATGTTGAATTGTTATGAGGCTGGGGTGTCTGTAGCTTATTTGTAGGTCGTCCACGTATAGTGATGAAGACAGTCTTCCGTCTCGAGGAAGATTGTCGGCTAACTGATCGATTTTGAGGATAAAAAGAGTGACACTGAGGACGCTTCAATGGGGGACGCCCATTTCTCGCGGATATGCCGGAGACTGAGTATCGCCAACCTTGACCCTGAAGGTGCGATTTTGTAGAACTTGGTGGATGAAAAGTGGTAGCCGACCTCTCAAACCTTTACGGTGAAGATCCTTCATGATCCAGTATTTCCACGTAGTGACGTATGCTTTTTCAGCGTCGAAAAATATGGAAACCACATGTTCTCTTCGGACGAAGGCCTGTCTAATGTCTGATTCTTATCGTACGAGGTGGTCCGTTGTGGAGTGGCGCTTACGGCTACCGCACTGGACATTGTTAAGGCCTGCATGCATTTCAAAGTAGTCGACTAGGCGTGAGTTTATCATTCTTTCGATAGTCTTGCAAAAGACGTTAGTTAGGGTAATGGGACGATAGTTATTTGGGTCGCTGTGACATTTTCCGGGGTTAGGTATCGGGATAATTACGGGTTCCCGCCATTGGTTAGGAAAGAATGAATTTGAATACAACGTATTGAACACATTTAGTAGGTGCTGGAGAGCGTTGTCAGGAAGGTGTTTGATCATGTTGAGGCTCAACATGATCAAATACCTTCCTGACAATGCTCTCCAGCTGTACTCTCCTCAACTTTGTTCCGGTCACTGTTATCTCCTCCGATCCTACCAATGCCGCGTTGGCAGGTATCAAAACCCACTGTGTCCAGATTGCTTCTTTTCTGTTCACTCACTGCCCATTACTCGTACCAGCGCGTCCTACTCATCTCGCTCTCTTGGCTCAACGGGGAACCGAGTGCGGTAGCAGCCTTTCTGGCAACGCTGCAGGATCTCTGACCGCTGCCCCTTCAGCCGCCGTCGAAGCCTCTCCCGGCATTGCAACCTTTGACTGACGCACCGGAGTCACAGCAAAGCTCACTTAGTCAGGCAGCTGCAAGCCGATCGTATAGGCATCTCCCAGCTACTCAGCCCACCTGCTTGTACTGCCGGGTGTGCAGGCGGATCCTGTGTAGCAGGGCGACAGAGAAGGCCATGTCCACGTCGATGCAGAGCAGCAGGTCGGAGTCGGCAAACCAGCGCTGGTCGGCAGCCAATTGCAGAGCCGAGGCGCGGCTAAACTGGCCTATCCCCTGTAGTGAGGAAAAAGACGTGTGATGGGATGATGCGTGACGTATATTGGAAACACGCGACATGCATTTCAAACACGCGCTAAAAGCATTGGCAGCACATAATACGTTTATTGGTAACACTTGACGGGCGTTGGCAACACTGCAGTACCATGTGCATTGGCAACACTGCAGTACCGCGTGCATTGGTAACACTGCAGTACCAACACATGTGACATGAAATGCCCGCCGGCAACCCATCACGTAACGAATGTTGGTAGCATCATTACTGGTTGACAACACTTCGGAAAGCAAACGTAATCAGAGCAAATGGGAACAATAATTGAAAATACAAATATACATGCTTTTTTGGTACATTTCTTTTTCCAATGCGACGGCTACGCTGTGACAAGCTCAAGGGCGCACATACTGCAAGCATGCAAGTAAATATAATATCGACTTACAGAGGGAACCATAAAAAAATAAATCAACATAATAGGTTTTGCACCCCAAATCAGACCAGCACCGCCCTTCTAGAGGAGTCTTCCGTCAAGCCCTTCCTACTCACCTCAACGAATCGCACCACAGCAGCAGGGTACCGCAGCTTGATCGTCTTGACCAGAGCCATGGGGGAAGATGATGGTTCCTCATCATGGTCCTCATCGTCTTCACCCAAGCTGCGATCGTCTCCAGCATCCCGCTCCCGCTTGTCATCATCGGTTTCTCCCTCGTCAGCGTCAGAAGGACCGCCGAAAGGGTTGGGAAACAGCACTATGGTCAGGGTTGCGTCCTCCTGACGTTCAAGGACCACGCGCTCGTAGTTGCCTGCAAGATATATTCAAGAGTCATCCGTCGAGTGTGTAATGTTGATCAAACATCGAGAAGAAACTCTTGAATAAATTTTGTTAAGACAAATCACAAATAAAAATAACAGTTTTAAAATAATTGTGTTGGAAAGCAGCCAAGAATTCAGCAGCAATGCTTCTTCGGGAAACTGGGTTTGCAATATACGGGAGACCGACCAAGTGATTTCGAGTTTCCTCATGGGCTCCAACGGGAATTCATGTAGTTATCAAGTTGAAAACAATGGAAGATGTCGTCAACTTAATAACGACATTGGGAGAAAAATATATAATCATATCCTTTTCATAGGAGTATGAAACTACTCGTACGAGCAATAAATAGTACTCGCATGTTATACACTGCATTTGCTAGACCGCACCTTGAGTATTCCGTCCAATTTTGGTCTCCATACCTCAGAAAAGACATTATTAAATCAGAGAAAGTCCATCGTAGAGCTACCAAACTAATCCCTTCGCTGCGCAATAAATCGTACGAAGAGAGACTGCGCGAACTCAACCTTAATTCGCATAGAAACGTAGAGTCAGAGGTGACATGATCGAAGTGTGAAAGATTATGAAGGGTAAGAAAAACGTCGAGCGAGTAAGCTTTTTCATTTTGGATGCAAACGGAGTGACCAATATAATGGATACAAAATTGTTGGCAAGCGTTTTTCCCATCTCGATATCACGCGCAATTTTTTCATGTATAGGGTTGTCGAAGAAAGGAACAGACTTCCCGCGGAAGTTGTGAATTGCGATATAATCGAAACGTCTAAGTCACGGCTCGACAAATTCTACCAAAATTGCCGCAAAGTAGATCCCATCTATAGCACTTTCACCAGTATATTGACACCCATACGGTTAAATTAGTGCCCGGCATTGGCAATAGCACGGTAAAAAAGGTGCCCGGCATTGGTACCTGCTCGTTGCAAAACGGTGTTTAGCAATGACACCGGTCAGCATTGGTTTAACGAGGAATAAAACTGTGACAATCTCAGATCAGCACCGTGGGTCGATGGCTTCTGATTCGAGTTGTTTCGAGTATCATCGTTAAATGCTATTCCTTCTACAAACTTCCCCTTTCTTGATCTGTTAAAACAGAAAATACAGACACAAGGTGCTATCTTAGACGTTCTTCTTCAGAACTAATCTTCTTACTATCAAAAGGCAACCCAGTTTGGGACAAAAGTTCTGTTGTTGTCTGCTTACACGTGTAAACACTTGTAATACTCACAAACTTTGTAAGTAAATGATCACGAGATTAGAGTGGTTGAGTTTACTTCACGCGGTGAATGTCTAAGGTATGCCCGGGTGCCATAGGGCATGCTGAGGCCATATGGTCTCGGCACTTCCAAGTGGCAGCAGGGGGC
Source organism: Gammarus roeselii (assembly GCA_016164225.1). Lineage (NCBI taxonomy): Eukaryota > Metazoa > Arthropoda > Malacostraca > Amphipoda > Gammaridae > Gammarus > Gammarus roeselii. The sequence continues at coordinate 6,220 of SDVV010039149.1, read as the reverse complement.
GTTATCAGTCGACCTGCTCAGATCCTGAGCCTCAAAGATTAATAGTCGACCTTAAGGCGCGGGAGTAATAGACCCCAACACCTGGTGAAGGGAAGATGAAAACGCGGCAAAAAATAAGAATTCCGTGCATGAGATCCACACTCAGTGTAGGGAATCTCACGCATGAGAAATACAAGAATACAGATACAGACACCAGACTAAATCCCCCCGGATGAGGGGTTGGCCGACGGCAAGACGCATCACACAACTTAGCCCTTTTGCGCTTAAGGGTTCGGCCGGGAACCCCACAACACACTCTGGGTCACGAGTGCGGTCCAAGGTCCGTGTCAGCAGCAGGGCCCGACAGCATGATTGGTTTACCCCAGCCGCGTCATGATGACCGGGCTGGGAAAGAACATCAGGGCAGCGTCAAAAATAAACCATTCACAACCATTCTCCAATCACGCCTCTTCATTGGACGCTCTCTCGCTACCTGCACATTCAAGTATCTCTCCTCCCTAATGCCAGCTTCACACCATTCATCAACCCAAACTTCGGTCTATCTCTAAGCCTACGGCCCCTCGCCTCCGCCTTCATCACCTTTTTACCATTCTCCCTTCATCCATCTTCACTATGTGCCCGAACCCTCTCAGAGCACGCGAATCCACTCTGTCCTCCAACTTCTTCACCATCCCCGTTCTGATTCGAACCACGTCGTTAGTGAACCTGTCTCTCAGCGACACTACAGCCATGCTCCTCAAACATTTAATCTCGAAAACATTCAGCCTTCTTCTCTCCTCTGCTCTCACCCCCCAAGTCTTAGCTCCGTATAGCACAATAAGGACAACGACGCCCTCATACAACCTTCTCTTTGCTTCCATCTCCAACGTCCTGCAGCTCATTGCACTTAGCAGTGCACCCAGCACTTAACACCCCTCTTTCACTCGCGACTTCACCTCAGCTTCCAGTATTTCAGTCTTCTCCACATGGGAGCCCAAAAGCATAAAACACTCAACTTTTTCCAACAACTTTTCATTTAGGAGGACTATTTCTGCTCGCATCGACAGTCCTCGAGCACCTCTTACTTTAACCCACGTTCACGCGAAGCCTACTGCTTTCCCACACTCAAACAACTCAGACACTAGCCTACATAGCTTCTCCTCTGAATCCGCCACCAGCGCCGTATCATCCGCAAACAGCAGCTGGCTTACCTGCCAACTCTATCCATTCGCTTCCAACATCTCTAAGCCACGTCCCAGCACACTTGCGTTCACCTCCCTGACCATTCCATCCATATAGAGATTGAACAGCCAGGGAGACCTTCCGCAGCCTTGTTTCAGACCCACTTTCACCGTGAACCGATCACTCACCTCGCTTCCCTCTCTGACACATGCTCGGCTGTAGACATACAAACTCTGCACCGCTTTCAACGGATTTCCGCTCGCTCCATACAAACGCAACACCCTCCACAGCACTTTCTTGACAATCCTGTCGTATGTCTTTTCTAAAATCAATGAAGGCCCAGAACACATCCTTTCCCTTTGCATGGTACTTCAAACAGACCTGTCTCACCGCAAAAACTGGCGAGCACACCCTCCACCACTCCTAATCCCATACTATTCTTCTCCAATTGCGCAATACGAATAGTCTCTAATCCTTTTGATCAGCACTCTCCCGTACAACTTACTGCCACACTTGACTAACGGATACCTCTTGAGTTGCAGTATTCATTTTTATCTCCTTTGCCCTTATATAGCGGGAAAATGCAGGCACAGCCACTCAATCGGTACTACGTTCGCCACAAAACAAATGTTCAGTAGCCTCACCAACTATTTGATAATCATTACTCCACCATTTTTCAGGCACTCAGTCGCAATGCTATCCAAACAAGGGCTTTCGCAGCTTTCATCACGTCCACCGCCTCCTGCACCTTTTCCCTGGTTATGTCCGCCACAAGTTTCTCTCCCAAAACTGTCATCCGAGTACCACCACCCACAGCGACAATGTCAGCCTCTCTGTCATCTTCGACATTCAACAGCTCATCAAAATACTCGGCCCGCATTTTCCTTACATCACCACTTTCCAACAACAACTGACTGCCTTCATCTTTCACCATCTCATTTCTGGTCTCTCCCTTTCACACCTTCTCTTTACAGTTGTCATAAGCAACAGCAAGAATGGAAGGAAGAAAAAGTGGAGACAGTCTGTATGGAAGAAAGGAGTCAACTTCACTGTTATTAGCCACCTAAAAGGGATACAACATAGAACAGGTGTGTAACCACTCTAACGACCATTGGGACAGTGGTCAAGAGAGAGAAATATGTGAATTAGAGGGAAATATGAACTAGACACAAGATGAAAATGAGGTCAATAAAAGTCAAATAGATTCAGGAAGGTTGAGATAAGGAGGAATAGGTAAGGTTGAAGAAGCGGAGAGTCTGAAGGAAAATATGAGCGTTCAGCCACTCGGTTGGACCGTGATTTCTCGTGCGGTCCGTGAACTTAACAGTTGTCTAGCGAGGGTAAATGGTCACTTGGAAAGATAACCACGGTCTCATGTCCACAAACAGATGAATTGAGCCACAGTCTTACGTTGTGGACTCAAAGAGGAAGAGAACAACCGACTCATGTCTTGCCCACTGCGAAGAAGATAACAATGGTCTCATGTCATGCACTCACTGAGGACACGATTGACCGTCATGTCTCACACTCACCGAGGAAGCGAGCAAAGGTCTCGTGTCTCCCTGCTAGAGGCAGTAGAAAGTGAACGGTGGCTTGGCCAGGGACGTAATTAACCGCTGATGATCTCTAAAGGAACACAAAAAGACGAAACATTAGAAAAAACTGTGGCAAATGCTTACAAAAGCCTTAAAAGATCCCCAGTCAATCAGCAATTGCATAATGTGAGTAATTAACATTCTCCTCGTCAAACTCCGCATCTAAACAGTGTAGTGATCTAACTTATGCCTACGGACGGCGAGCCATTAGCTACGATCAGCCTCACTCAGCAATCAACTTGCACCAGTAATGTACATGTATGCATGAGCATACAACCATTTACCCCAAATTTGTAGAGTAGCTAAGTTAGGCTGTCATAGAGGGAGGAGAAATAATTTCCCCATGACAAGACCGCGGTATTCTTGCCGAAGTTCAAACTTACAACATGCAGCATGAAACGCTGGCACGGCAGTCGGGAGCGCTATTCGGTTTGACCACATAATAGCTACTAAAATCAACAACATAAAAATTATTCTAAGGAATGCCTGGAACATCAGTGCCAGAGAACTGAACATGCCGAGGCAGGTCGCCCTAACACCTTATGGGCAACATCTTGGAGCACACTTCTAGTAATAACACTTGATAAAATCATCAGGCCACACAGGAAGTGCGGTGCGATTCAGTTGTTTGGATTTAAAACCTTCACCAATCATAACTACAATCATAAGTAAATATCTATAAGCAGCATGCGCGAACCCGGTCCTTTCCCGGAGGACGCAAATGAGAACAACCCATAGGCCCATTACAAACGGATCCAGGACTTCTCGACTCAATTGGTAATTTTGATCATCCCAAGGGTCGGGAAGTGGTATGTGCCTGAATAGCAACAACTAAAATAAATTAATGAATGATGTATGCTATACAGAAGGTTTTTCTTAGTCAAACATAATATATATTTTTCATTACCAAACTTTATATGTATATATATCAAATATTTGGGCGTAGCATTTGATGGGCACAGCGAGCCGGCCTCACCTCGCCATGAAGGCCCTGTTGAAGCTCCCGCACATATAGAGGTCCAAACGGCACCTGGAGGAGGAGGCATCCAATTACTATCAATGTGAGTCTGTGAAGAAAGCTGTGACAAAAAACATTTAGTTGATTGTATGTTTTATATATACTCCATACAAATTAGAACATCCATAGTTGTGGTTGAAAAAATTAAAAAATAGGGATAGATGATTCAATCATACGTAAATTAACATTACATTCAGAGTTAAGAGGCTTCAGTTTCAATGTAACAACATATATGTTACAGAAGATGCATTTCAACACGAATATTCGAAACAACGTATCCAAGAAGAATTCTACATTAAGCAGATAAAATTTACCAAGAATATTCACATTTACTACTTAGTGTTCAAGTAGCTTCTGTCCAATCATAAGATTAGAAATGACAACAGGGTATGATGAACATTTATAAAATTCCGAATGTTGATAATCCCCAAAATTTGTACCTATCAACATTCGACATGCTACATTGAACCATGCATCGAACAGTATTTAACCCCTTTGCATTTCAAGCAGAAACTATTTCAGATGCAATTTAGCATCGTAAGTCAACCATATCAAATTCGTTAACAATACTTCCCTAGACTGAACTGGATCTGAATTAACATTCAATCCATCTCAAAAATTTATATACTTTTAATCTCAACCATTTTCAAAATGTTCAGGATCAGTAAACTTTTTGGTTATGCTGATATAACTTGCGCTAACCTGTCGAAAGACAAATTGGAAGGTGTTATTTCAACGTTACTGAGTGCCGTCTCCTTGCCCAGCCCCTCTTGACTTGTGGTTGTGCCGAACATCCCGTTCCCTAAGGTCTTTGCTTGTGACTAGGGACCGCCGAGATGCTATGATTAGATAGATCAAGGGTCGGAGCTTAGACGTAAGGGCCGGAGCTTAGACGTGATAGGTTTGAACTAAATTATGTGCGGAAACAAAAACTTGATCATACAAGAATAATATTTTAATCATTTCTTTCTAACGGAAATTAAGAATTTATATGTAACTCTCCAAATAGGAGCTCTACCAAACTTATCGACAGGGATAAGTTTAGTAGCTCAACTTTGAACCTTCTCTAATTTAATAATGTATTTCCTCAGAATTGGACGGCTAACGCAGAGTGCGGTCAAACAAATGCATCATATAACTTAAGAATGCTGTGTCTGCTCTTGTACAAAATGGTGTGAGATATTATGTCAAACATTTTGTAGCCTATTCTAGCAGCATCGTTACATAGCTTGCTGCTTTTTCAAGTCGTCACTGATGATGACACAAAGACCTCATTCTTTGGTCACAGGACTCATTTGCCACTTTTCTGACCAATCGACAATTTGGCTCAAGTCTAATTGGATCTGCTGACATTCAAGTAAAGTTTAATCTTCACCTCCTAACTTAGCATCGTCTGCAAACTTGCTTATGTTCGAGAGTACATTGCTATCGAGATCGTTTATGAATATTATGAAGAGATCTGAACCTAACACGGATCCTTGAGACACGCCGACTTCACCCAAATTAGAAGAAGATTCCTTAAATACAACTCTCTGCCGTCTGTCCGTGAACCAGCATTTCATCCAGTTGTTAAACTCGCTTCTAATACCAATGCTGTGCACATTCCTAACTGAGCGTTTGTGAGAGTGACTTAACAAAGGCCTTTTGAAAATCAAGGTAAATGATGTTGATCGGAAATTTCATGGTGGCGGATCAAGAAAATTGGTGTGGGCTGGTGTCAAGAGTTTGGTTGTTGAGTGTGTGAGAGGAGGAAGCTTCGAGTTACCAAGGGTAGATGGAAAGTAATGGGATGTTTGAGGAGTGTTGACGCAAGCGGAATTAGTGTCCTAATAAACGGAGAGATATTGGAGGAGTTTCAGTGTTTTAAGTATCTTGACTAACATGTGAAGAAGACTGAGCTGGTGGAAATCGAAATCAAGAGGTTAAGTCGCTAGTGGGGGAGGGATCTAAAGTGTTGGGTGCGCTGGAAAGTGGTGAGGACGTTACGGATGAAAACAAAGAGAGGGTTATATGGATGTTTACTTGTCCCAACTGTGCTCTACCGAGATAAGACTTGGAGGGGTGAGAGCACAAGAGAGAAAAAGGTTGATTTTTTGATTTGATTTGAGCCTCATTTCCACCAGAGCCTCAACGTGAGTCATAATAGGCTCCCCCGTAGGGCTCGACGATTATTGATTCCAGTAGGCTCGCACGCCTAAGTGCGCGAGGAATAAACAAAACAACGCTTTCAACGTTAGAAAAAATGTGAAAATTTTAGTAGTGTTAGACGCACGCTAGTGCGCAAAAGAAAAAACGCTTACTCGAAACGGACCTCCGCTTCCAATCCTTTAGAACGTTAGGTTTGATATGTACGCACCCTAGTGCGTAGAGGTAGCATCTTCCAGATTAGAACAAGATCAGTGGCCACACGGGCAATAACAGCTCCGACAGCAACGCAACACTATAT
>SDVV010039148.1:0-10659 GCA_016164225.1 Gammarus roeselii | reverse complement strand
AGGAGAGACATGAATGTGGAGGTGTCGAGAGAGCGTGCAATAAACAGGCGTGAGTGGAGAATGGTTGTGAATGGTTGATTTTGACGCTGCTCTGATGTGCTTTCCCGCCCTTGGCATCCCGCTGTCGAGATGGTCGTGGGTGGGGGGGGCCCGGCCATTATGACGCGGCGGGGGTAAACCAGTGAAAACTGTCGGGCCCTGCTGCTGAAGACGGTTCCTCGGTGCATTCGGGACCCAGAGTGTAAGTTGAGGGGCTACCGGCCGGACCCTTTAGCACAAAAGGGCTAAGTTGTGTGAGTGTGAGCGTGTGAGGGTGTGAGGTGCGCCTTGCCGTCGGCCACCCCCCTTTCTGGGAGATGTGGCCTAGTGTCTGTACATATCTGTACGTTAACTATGCAGTTAGTTTGAAAATGTATGTCTTCGTGTGTCAAACAATGTGTGAGTAATGTAATATAATCCACATGTTGGTCATTTTCTACTTTCAGATTTTTGATTAAATGACATTTGAAACAGTAACTTGTCATGATAAAAAAATGCCAGTGGGCCTACTTACCTCACTCATTTTTATTGAAGTCAATAGTACGATGTAACGTACTTATCTGCCATGACATATCGAACAATAGTGAAAAGGGATTGTCCTCCAATAATATCTATTGATGGATGAGATGTAGAGTCAAGTATACTGACAAACCTTAGTTACAAGTTAATATAAACTATATCTAAATAGCAAATGTTTTAGAAACAGCTCACGCTGACGAAGATTTGGTACATATCATCTTCGTATTCTAATATTTCTGTAATTTGTCAACATTTCTTTATACCAAATAAATGTTACATCTTTAAATCCTTTAATCTTCAGCCTTCCTTAGGAATGGTCTCATTGCCTCCCGCACCTTTTCTTGCGTCGTGCCAACAACAAGTTTTGTTTCGGCCTGGAACATTGCCTTAATCGCTGATATACTTACAATACAAAAACTTACAATACAAGAACTTGCATTACAAGAACTTACAATACAAAAACTTACAATACAAGAACTTGCAATACAAGAACTTACAATACAAAAACTGACAATACAAGAACTTACAATACAAGAACTTACAATACAAGAACTTGCAATACAAAAAGTTAAGCAACCAATATTGACGTGTTGAATACGGCCACAAGAGTTCGGAAGATGCAAACAAATCTCCTAGCAAATATTCTAGGATAACAGATTGCCATCTCACGACCTACTTGGCCAAGGTATCCCAGCCATCTCCGCCCTCTGACCGACGAAGCCATTATTTATATCGGCAGTTTAGACGCGTCGTCGATATTTTATGGGAGCGCAATAAGTCCATTGTCATTGCCCTTCGTCGTCACTCCAGTCTCTCCAGCCCAAAGAAGGTCCAGGATATTGGCCATAAGGGACAGACAATAATAGGCGCTGGAAAAGTTATGTTTTTTACGTGACGCTAATGGTAAAAAATCTTTTACCAACAATGGGCTCCTGAGTAATGGAGGAATGTTGATGCCATGATATTGCTCTCATGCCAGAAGGGGCTGTTGTTAACATAATAATGACACCATCGAATGCTGACGATATTGTTATGATAAACAGCTGGCAGTCTCCGACTGAAACGTGACAAGGGAATTGTTTGCGCCAGCTTGCGACTGCGTGGTGAGATGATGATAACCCTGCTATTTCTGTCATGACCAAGAACTTGATAATCCTGTCATTCCTTTCATGACTAGAAACTTGATATCCTGCCATTCTTGTTGTCAAGCTCCTGTCATGCCCAGGAACTTGAAGCAAGCTCGATGTATGTTTGCTTGTTTGCCTCACTATTTTAAACTATTTTACGTCATTTTGTTCGTTACTATTACTCAATAAAAAGAATATTATATTGACCTAGAAAGCTTCTCATCGGTTGCGGAATGAACATGAAAACTACAGCAAAGAACTTACTAGTTGAGGGATATTTTTTCCAAATAAAAATGTGGATTTTCCAGCAATTAAACTAAGTCTTCGAGTGGAATTTTGGCTCAGCAACCTCACTGTCTCTTGAATCCTGCAGCGAGGAACGTGGCAGAGTTCCGACAACACGACGAGCACTTCCCTTCATTAGTTGACTCACTTGACAACAGCGCTGAGAGGAATAATATTCATTGAACGATGGCCAGTTTGATCGAAATGAGATCAAGCCATTCGCTTCAGTAATTGGTCCGTTTCCCGCAATCGGCCAAACACTTCACATCAATCGTCTCGTATTGACCGACATGGTAGTAAACACTTCGGTTCAATGATTGACCATCAGAGAGATGTGGTGACAAACACTTCAACATAATGTATGTTTTAGTATTCCTGCTACCATACTACTCTATTATATTTGATTCAGGGCATGGATATTACAGTTTCATATCTATAGGAGAGCCATGCAATAAGTTTCTCGTCAGTAGTTTCTTTAAATGAACACTTTTAAAAATTGTAGAACACACAGATAATTTTCCGCAACTGTTCAGGCTGATCTTATGTACATCAAGAGCATCCAGGGCATCTAAATGCATCAATGTTCAAATGTTCCCCTTAAGTGTATCATGTGCCAAGAATGTATCTGGATGCATTCAATTCATAGTCGTATGACCCAGAATTGAGCATCTGAAAAGAAACAATGTATCGCATAGTGAAGCACCCCATGATGAGGTCATTGACCTGATGTGGCTAGAGATCACTTTAGACTGTCCTATACAGTCATGGCATAAAACCACGTAGCATTCAAAGCGAATCATGACATACCAAACGCATGTCTTACTTTATTAACCTAATTCTTCCATGCGACTACCTCCCCATCGCCATGCTGCATGACGACGGATAGAAGCCTTTCACAAAAAAAAAACTTTTAATAATAATCCTTCAACTTCCTTCAGGCAACCCCTCTAGTAACCCCTCTAGTAACCCCTCTAGTAACCCCTCTAGTAACCCCACTAGTAACCCCTCTAGTAACTTTTCTAGTAACCCCTCTAGTAACCCCTCCAGTGACCTTGATCTGCTGCCTCAAACATCCTAGTAACCGCTTGCTCGCTGCCTCAAACATCCTAGTAACCGCTTTCTCGCTGCCTCAAACATCCTAGTAACCGCTTGCTCGCTGCCTCAAACATCCTAGTAACCGCTTGTTCGCTGCCTCAAACATCCTAGTAACCACTTTCTCGCTGCCTCAAACATCCTAGTAACCGCTTGCTCGCTGCCTCAAACATCCTAGTAACCGCTTGCTCGCTGCCTCAAACATCCTAGTAACCGCTTGCTCGCTGCCTCAAACATCCTAGTAACCGCTTTCTCGCTGCTTCAAACATCCTAGTAACCGCCTTCCCGCTGCCTCAAACATCCTAGTAACCGCTTGCTCGCTGCCTCAAACATCCTAATATTCTTGTTGCAGCACTGCTTGCATTACTCAAGTTCACTGTCCTGAAGCTCTCTTCATCCCTGACAGTCATGGTCAGGTAACTGTATAGTCAGTTTTATACTGAAAGAGCGGAGTTGAGAGCCGAGGATAGGAGCAAGGATGTTTCTGTTAGCGAGAGCTTCTAGCAAAGACTTCACTTCTGCCTTGATAATATCAGCTATGAGATGAGAAGTCCATGCACTTCTTTCGAAAAGGAAATAGATAAGAAACGCACAAAACGTATAATAATATATTTAGTAGAAGCATGCTATCGAGAAGAAGTGTATTTGTCCTGAACTCACACTTCCTTCATGCAGAAATAACCGCTGTATCAGCGACGTCTCCACCCCACACCCTGAACTGACCTCATCATATTCTGCCAGGACCTGAAATGCGACATCGATTCTCGATGCAAATGGCCTCATTTATTGCTCATAAGCAGTCCAACAAGGCAATGAAACGGTCCTAATGCTGGAGTGATGGCGAGGAAAACCGACGAAGTAGAGCAGCGGGAGTCCTTTGAGCTCGTAGGGCTCTACCTGAGGTATATCTTGCCGCACCATCAAGCCAAGGAACGGAAGCAAGAATTTTTTGAGCTCGATACTAATCCTTAAGGTACATCAATATTTTGATATATTTATGCACACGGTGCCCCCTTCACTATGACCAAGGCCATCCCAATGCCGTCGCTGCTCTTCTTTGCTCCGTGATCTCACCTCTCGCAAGCGGAATCATTTCAAGCAATACCCCAAGTTCCAAACTTCTGGGCTGGCGTGGGTCTACAACTGTCGTGCCCAAGTTCCAAGCATCCGGTGTGGCTAGGGTCTACACCTTGGAGGTCATGCCCAAGTTCCAATCTCCTGGTCTGGCATGGGTCTACAGCTTGGAGGTCATGCCCATGTTCCAAACTCCTGGTCTGGCGTGGGTCTACAGCTTGGAGGTCGTGCCCATGTTCCAAACTCCTGGTCTGGCGTGGGTCTACAGCTTGGAGGTCGTGCCCATGTTCCAAACTCCTGGTCTGGCGTGGGTCTACAGCTTGGAGGTCGTGCCCATGTTCCATACTCCTGGTCTGGCGTGGATCTACAGCTTGGAGGTCGTGCCAAGACTGACCACGGTTGTGGAACTTGCTGAACTGTTGGGTTCATTTGAGAGCCACTCTCAGATATTTCTGCCTTTGTCTATTCTTATTTTATCGATTATTGATGGTTAGATGGGAATATGCTTGAATTACAGCAAATCTTGTTTCATTTACAAGCAGTTGATGATCGTATTTTTTTTTCAATATAAATCGCGTTGGGTTACAATCCTAAACGTCGAACATGTTTCTGAACTCTTTCCATTCATAAATAGTCTGCTCAATGTTGTGCATATCGAACAGAATTCCATTGTCGTTCAGGACTTACAGCACAATATACTGAAAATGGCAAATTTTATATTTATAAGATGATCTCTGAACAGTGATAAACATAAATGAATCCCTTTATGGCACCACAATTTTTCAAAATTCAGTCTTAACAAAGGGGTGGGTCCTCGTCGCTGCGTTGACGGTCAATCATAGACTCGACCTTACTAAGACACGAATCTACACCCCCTTCACTCTATTTTATCGTGTTCACCCCACTTAATTGGCAGCCACCGGAGGCGCAACAATATTTTCTCCCACTGAAATACTTCTCCAAAAGACGTCAGCCAATTCCCGAGTGAACTATTCACAGGAAGATAATCCTCAACTACCGTCACACCGTCAGAGGGTGTTTCAAAATGAACAGACACCTTGTGAAGATCAGAGACTTAGTAAATGTAGGGGTGTTATGTAAAATTGCACGTTATGCCATTGTATTACACAATTGGTAAAATTCCATCATTGCTTCCAGATTTACTTCAAGGAGCCAAGTTCAGTGAAATAAGTGCTGATTCCTTCATTGATTAATTACCCTTATGAAATTATCAAGAATCTGTCATTTATATATATTTTTTTACGCGACTTTTATTTGTTTTCTTGTGAAAAAATATACATTGAGTCTCAAAAAAGCCCCGTGGACTATGATTTCGTAATTTTAATACAATATATTACGTGATGGACCTCGACTTCTTCCAATTCTGATTCAACCCTCCCAATTTTACTGTATCACACAATAGGAAACGTGTGACGGACGGAGGAACACGCCTCTTATATACTACTAAAGACAGCGCATTCGTGTGTCTGTTGTCTGTCGGTATGTTTGTCGTCTAGTCAAAGCTACGCGGGTCGCTTCATCGGAGAAGTCGAGTCATGCTTTATTACTCGTCTGCGACACCAATGCGAGGCAATTGGCTAAAGGAGCTTTCCCGAGACGTCTAAAATAAATGTTCAAAGATATAAATAATACACGTATCACGAATACGGCAGACGGCAGGGATATGACGAATTAAAAATTTAAACAATTCGAAATGAAAAGACATTTAAATATTCAGATAGAACTGCGAATGTGGTTCGTAGGCGAGAGACGCAAAGCGACGATGGGCACAGACGGGAGGCTAGATGCAAGGACAGAATTATTCCTATTATGAAACATAATGTAAGAATGTCCATGTTTACCGACAGTAAAGTTTCGGGTACTTGCACTAGTATTGATTTAATCTCGTGTGTTCCACTTCATTAAGCGAGATTGATTATATAATGTGTTATCATAAAGATGGTCACAATATTAAATGATTTCATCCAATTTCTGAAAACATCGGTGTGTCGGCATGTTTTTAAACATTTATTCAGTGATGAAGTATTATTCCATGATGGAATCGACAGAGCACAATTAGGAGCAGAATACAATGAACGACAAAGAAATTAGGAGCAGGTCAGAGTGAGCGGCAGGGCCAGACTGTTTACACTGGTTAGATGCACTACAGGCCTTCCCTTCCGACCGCGGCCAGCCCATTTCACTAACAAACCAACTTCAGTAAAAGCAGAGAAGATCTTACTCACAGATTCCTTTTGTTCATGACACTTATCACTACATGCATTTATTCATACCTATGATTTCCTCTATTGCATGTTTCCCTCCGTTCTGCATTCAACACTCTTTTTGTCGTCCTGTCAACACCCATTCTCTAATTGTGTTCGAATCACCTCAGAACTCTCTTGCAGAATGCTGTCTCATCGCCAAAATTGGATTTGCGCTTTCTCATTCCTCATCCCATCCATCATCGTTAGCGAGCCAAGCATCTTAAACAACTTGTCTCGAATACATTCCACTTGCTGCTCTCTGCCGCCCTCAGTTTTCATATCAACACCTCATAGAGTACAATCCGAACACCTACCCACTCATACAAACATCTATTCTCTCCCATACCAAATGGTATGCACCTCATCACCATTTCGGTGCCGCCAGTAACTTCTTACATTCATTCTGTAGGTCACATCTGTTTCAGCGCCTCCATCCAGACCCACATGAAGCATTGGTATTTAAAACACTCAGTTTTATCCATCAAACCATCGTTTCTCGAGCATCTCATTTTTTTCCCATATTGACTCGCGGCTTCATTCCCTCACATACCCTTCTAAAATCTGCCACTGGTCAAAATACTTTGTCCTCTGAGTCTGCTACCAGTGCCGAATTATTTGTCACAGATACGGACTCAACTTCCAAATCCATTTGATTGCTCCTGACTACTGCAAGCCTCGATCCAGTACACTCGCGTTCACCTTCCAGACCACTCCATCCATTACACGTTCAACTGTCAAGACGACATGACCTACTGTTCCTCCATCGCACTGCAACTGGAAACAATTCACACACTCGCTCAGGCACGCTCTGTTGTCTCCCTAGAAACTTTGTACCACAGCTAAGAAAGTCGCACCTACTGCATACAGCCGCCAAACCTTTTACATTGCACACAAACTCAAACTGCTCTTGAGTTATTCAGACTGCTTTCAGCTCTATCATGATAGTAAGTAATCAATGAATGATAATACAAGTGCTCATTTGCTGATATTTGAACCACAAATACGCTATACTATGATCACTCATAAAGTTATGCTTGTTTTCGCTGATTGTTTATCAGTATCATATCTAATCCTCCGAATCAGCAGTCTTTTTCTAACTCATAAAGCACACAGAGCAGACTAATACATCTTAAATCACAACACACATACTATACCTTTTACCATAATACAGCGAAGCAATGCATCACACTTAGCAGATACAAAGCAAACTATCAATCACTGCAGCAGCTATTCAATCACCACAACGTCGGCCTTCCTAAAGCAGTCTCCCAGTCTCCCGCTCCTATTCTTTCACCATACTAACAACACGATGCTTTTCGGGGTAAAACTTTGCCTTAAAAGACCTGACCCGTACCCTTTTATATTTCAGAATTTGTAACATATATTCATGATATCTTTTCTACAATTTAAACTTTATTTAAACTCAATAGTTAAGGAGACTGATAGGTTGTCCTGTTGGACTTACAACTTCTATTTTTTTATCTGGCACTGACATGTTCTCATCGTCAACCGAACTTTTACGACCACCAATGTCATCATTGGTGTCTCGCTGACCGTTCTGCCATTTGAAAAAGTGTCATGGTACACTTGAAATGAAATAACGTTTTTCGATGAGGAAATTGACGCCTAATAATATTCGATATATTTCTGCTGAAACCAGGGTGAGTTGGGACTCATGTGTAAAGTGTAACAGTGCTCGGATATTTTCTTGAAAGATCTGACCAGTGCATTTATTTTTAGTCTTGAATTATAAACAGATGAACTTGTTGAGAGAACATACCAACAATTTTGTTGGAAGATTTATCTAAATGATCAGTGATTTTTTTCACTGATACATATGAACATATAGTTATTTTTCACAATTTTATTTGAATTTGGAACTAAACGATTATGGAGATTCATTAATTTGGCACATCGACAGCTAATTTACACCTCTCACTTTGTTTGCAGCGGTACTGGTATTGAGGAATAAATCCTGATTCACAATGCAAACACTGGTACCAGAGGCTGGCTCGGGCCCATTTTCCCATTCCGTGACAGTCGTACGCGCTCTGTTTTCCTACAATCATTGCCAGATGTCATTATAGGTATGTCGTACGACACTACAGGAAGAACAACCGTTGCCAGATGTCATTATAGGTATGTCGTACGACACTACAACATGTACAATCATTGCCAGATGTCATTATAGGTATAACGTACGACACTACAACAAGTACAATCATAGCCAGATGTCATTATAGGTATGTCGTACGACACTACAACATGAACAACCGTTGCCAGATGTCATTATAGGTATGTCCTACGACACTACAACATGAACAACCGTTGCCAGATGTCATTATAGGTATGTCTTACGACACTACAACAAGTATAATCATTGACAGATGTCATTATAGGTATGTCGTACGACACTACAACGAGTACAATCATTGTCAGATGTCATTTTAGGTATGTCGTACGACACTACAACAAGTAAAATCATTGCCAGATGTCATTATAGGTATGTCGCACGACACTACAACGAGTACAATCATTGCCAGATGTCATTATAGGTATGTCGTACGACACTACAATAAGTACAATCATTGCCAGATGTCATTATAGGTATGTCGTACGACACTACAACGAGTACAATCATTGCCAGATGTCATTATAGGTATGTCGTACGACACTATAACGAGTACAATCATTGCCAGATGTCATTATAGGTATGTCGTACGACACTACAACAAGTACAACCATTGCCAGATGTCATTATGAGTATGTCGTACGACACTTCAACGAGTACAATCTGTAATTGGGTTTTTGCACCTTCGCTCATTGCCCAACCTTTAGAAGCCCTTTTCTTTAACATCCTTATTACTTAATTTTACACACATAGATTGAACATGTTAAATGATTGGGAATCTTGTTCCTTTAACAACCCAAAATCCAGACTGGTGATTTTGGGGGCAATTGTAATCTTAATTCAATCGACTAATTACCTTTGTTTTCCATCGAATGACGCCATCGTCAACTGTCACGTCCACGGTGTAGCTACAGTTGCTAGAGCTAACTACATTAATTCCCTACCTGACAGTAGGTTAGTCTACGACGATCGCTGCGTCACTATTATAACTAGTCTTAGTTTAAACTTATCATTTTGAAGATCTTGTGAGCGCTATCCGTATTTTGTTCGGAGTCCGGCTCACACGTGTGCCCGCATTGGTTACAAAACAAACAAGAGCCCCTCAAATTGGGGCAAGCCAGTCTTTCGGCAACCAACGCCATCTAACGGTTGCGTTGGTAGGCTCATTTCCCTACATGACTCCGAACACGGTTTAACACTTCCACTCGAAAGATTATGTCTAGCTACTTTACTATAATAACCTCATCATCTTCAACATAGATATTTATTTTAATCGATACTTATTTGCATTACTTCATTCTCAATTGTTTATAAGTCTAGAAGTGATTCCAGAGAAAGAAAACGGAGTACAGTGGTCATGAAGGCCGGGGATGAAAAGGGGGGGGGGTGTTCCCCTACCCTCACCTCAGGAATGCCAAGCCACGACACCAGAGTTCCTTCACTATCGAAACACTTACACATGGGTTAACAATGGAAAGTCTTAGTTGGCAGGGTATGAAAAATGTTTCCCACACACTCCCACCTAAGAAGAAGGCGTATTGGCACTTATTGTAGTTGAGCGGCAATACGCCGACGAGCGGCCAGGGTGCCTTCCGAGTTGGTCGGGCAGCGTTTACCTCGTTTTCATTTGTGTGAATGGGAATGTCCCCGGTGCCGTTGACGGTGGAATGCGTTTCGTTTCCACGCTCGGTGCCTAATTGATGTGGCGACATCGAGTTTTGACTTTGCGACTCTGTTGGACTCTCAATGAGTTCCACCGCTTGCACCTCTAGTGGGTACAGCAGAGTCACCGGTCGACTGATGGTGCCTCCACGGGTTTTGAGTCTCACGCTTCTCACGTGACCGTCTTTACCTGCGTGGGTCTCGATGATCCTTCCCAGGCTCCATAACAGCCTAGAACTTTTGTCGTGGATCTGAACTATGTCACCCACCTTCGGTGCAACGATTTCCCTGACATCCACGGCATGATGCCGCAGTATGGTTAGGTATTCTTTTCTAAACCTTGTCTGGAAACGATGCAGAATCTTCAGTACATTCCTTTGACGTTGTGTTAGAAGCTCTGCTGTAAACATGGAGGGATCTTGCTCTTCCTCGGGGTCCAGTGTTGACACTGGCGCGCTGTCCA
>SDVV010039147.1:0-10659 GCA_016164225.1 Gammarus roeselii | reverse complement strand
CCGTGAGTATTTAGTAATGGCAATAGTGGTTTGATTGATGGATAAATTCCTATATTCCATTCATTATCAGTGTTGTTGCTGTTGTGAGCTGCGCGTGCAAATTTGAACGTCCGTCATTTTCTATGAATTCATTCGCTTTCTTCCGTGCCTATCTTGCAGTAACCATTTTATTCCAAGTGGCACTCAGTTGACAGTATGGGTTCACGAGGAAGAAAGGCTGATCTTCGGACACCAAAGACACCCACTGGTGTTATTGCTTGCTTGCCAACCATTGACACCAGCACTCTGTCCAAGGAGGGAAAACTGAATTGCGAGTGTCTTATGTCCAGCACCATAATGATTATCTGTATCAATAACTTGGCTAATCCCTCAGATTTATTTGAAAGAATGGACTGAACACCCTTTGCACAGTGGCGAAATAAAATTAGTATATGGATAGTCTATGACCGAAAAACTAAGATTTTTCTAACGTTGAATTTAACTTCATATGGAAATTGCTTACGGGATTATATCTGGGCAACCAATTGTTTTATATAATATCAATTGTATTTCCAATGAGTTCAAATGTCGAGCGGAAAATGATAATTGAAGATTTCTCCTAATTTCTAATCATAAACGAATTTTCTTTCGCTACTGTACATTGTATAAATTAAAAAAAGGAGTTATTATATAAAAAACGACTGATATAATCTGATAATCGACTTTGATTCAACTTTTTTCTTATATATAAACTTGGAATTAAAGCTAATGGCAATCGAGAACGATGATCACTACTTATACATAGAAACTGAGTTAGCGTCAACTGTCGTTCGATTCAGATCAAACATTCCAATTTATTTATCATACAAGTCAAGAGGACTAAGCAACTACAGGACTTTTTCCTACCTCACGACGGCGATGAACCCTCCGAATAAACGGAACCTACGTCCAGTAGTGGTCCCATCCCACACAATATTTTCAACAAATTATAATCAGGATTTCAAAGTCTATGCGGATTATTGTATCCACAAAACCTCTAAGCGCACATCGGTTGAGCTGGTAGCAAAGTTTGTTCCAATTAGTTATGGACGAAAAGCCTGAGCGGTAAATATTCTAAGGATAGAAAGAGAGGAAGTCATTACATAGGAAAATGTATACTAAAATATTTGACCCTGTTCAATAATTCTACTTCCTGCTTCACTCTGACTACCCCATTCTATCAAACTCTCAGACAAATTCAAATGAGCTTCAGAGCATGAAATTTGTTGTGTAATGATTCTAATCACACTGCAAGTAGTGTATAGGGTCCTTAAACGCAATATTTTGGGGGTGCAGTAGAGAACCCCGCCCCATAGGAAAAAAGTTGGATGCGCTACTGGATATAGAGTCCAGAAACGATTTTTTTAATCGGACAATGTAATGATTAGGATGTATCTAATTACTTTGGGTGTTCGACTTAGCCCTTATGTAACTTTGACATTGTAATTATTAATTACTTTTGAGGTCAAGATAATTACATTTGGGTCAATTTAACTACTTTTGGGGCCACTTAGCTCGCAGGGGCAGACCTCTATCCGTTAAGGTCATACAGAGACCTTATCTTGAGTCGCACTCCTCTTGTGTTCCCCGCCTAATAGCCAGAATAAATCTCTACATAATCAGTTTACGGTGCCTTTAATCACTTGCCGTGTTGTTGGTAGGAATATCGCTATAATACATTTCGACATGCAGTTGGGTGTACCTTTAATAACTTGCCGCGTTGCTGGTAGGAATATCGTTATAATACATTTGGACATGCAGTAGGGTGTACCTTTAATCACTTGCCGCGTTGCTGGTGGGAATGTCGTTTTAATTCATTCGGACATACAGTAGGGGACCTCCCCCTTCGTCAAAAAGTTGGATACGCTCTGAAAATTTGGGTGAGACAAGCCTGGTCGTATAAATCAATGTTCGTCCACGGTGTTGGGGGTTATTGAATTGGCATATCCGCAAGAAATGCTGGCTTGGTACATATCGATTTGGCTGTATGTAAATAAATTTGTTCTTTTTAACAGTTTATGGTATTGTAATATTTATTCGATTTGGTTGTATATACCGTTTTATTTTGTGTCGAAGTCACCGTTATTATTATATTTATTACAAAGTTACATATTTAGAAAATTTTCATATAAGGAACATTCACATCAATCTATTTTCATCAATTTAGGAGCGGTTGCAGTGTTTACGTTAACGTGTTTTCAATCCGTACAACAGTGGACAGTGAAACCTGTTTAAGTGCATTATTTATTTATTTATCACATGTTTAAATATGAACATATACATATAAGGATTATTTACATATTAGGAACCTTTAGAGAATAAAACCTAACGATGTGGATATGCTTTCGTCATTCACCTAACTACACACGCCAAAGACGGTCTCACCTGGCTCACGTTTTTTCATGTTAAATCCATTTGTACATCGACAGCATCATCATCCACGACACATCACTCCCTCTTTTTAGTAACGGTAGGTTCAACTTCAATGTTTTTTTTGGGAATGTCTGAATGGCCATATGCAAGATTTGTGCATGCATCGACTTAGTATCGTTTGTTTTCAAGTTTACGGAGACAATTCTTAATAGTGCGTACTGTTTGAAGCTGGCATGCTTGTGCGCGAATGTTGTGCATGGTCTCAAAGTGTGTATATGTTTTTCTGGTTATGTATGTCTCTGTATTGTTCATGTCTGATTTTGACTTATATCTGGTAATCGACACCCTTAGCAGTCGGACTCGAGCAACATGGTGTAACACTTTGGCTCTAAGCAAATGATTTCACTCGGGTAGCCGTCGGCTGTTTCGCTTTCCAGTAGTCCCAGCTGTTCTTTCTTCGTTTCATTGTACAAGGGATGATTTTTCGGGTAGTTGGAGAAGTCCATGTATACAGCCAGAGGAGCTTGCCGCACTTCCGCCTCAATATCGGTCACACCTTTGAACTGGAGCAGCAACGAGTCTGTGTCCGAGTATATCAGCGAGACGTTGTCACCGTAGCGTGGTTTCAGTGTATCATAAAAGAAGCTGTAGATTTTTGCATTAAGCTTCTGTTTGGGGTTGATGAGATATATATCTATGATACCTTAGGTAACTGAGTGCAATTTCAATTGCATAATATCTATTGCATTTCAATGCTAGCTATTCTGTATTGCAATTCATTGCAAGTCATGTTGCATATCTGCAATTTCAATGCTAGTCATTCGAGTTAACTTTGGGATATTGCAAACAAAGATTTATATGCTATACTTTTCTTGATATTAAATTTAAAACACACACATATTAGGGAATTTCATGGGTTTATCATTCATACGAGAACATAACTATTCACTCCGAAAATCGACACGAGCAACTGCACGAAACATACGTATTGACTTCGACTTTCCTCTCTGGCCTTATCTTGTTGTAACAAAATTCAAGGGAAATAAGAAAGCAAATCTCGAAATTGATATGATCCAAGTGGAAAATCATCCTCATGACTGTAATAAAGCTGAGGTAGTGGATTATGAATTTTACCTAGGAACAAAAGAAAATCTGGAACGTATGCAACAATTCCTCAATGAGGGATATCAGAATGGCTTTGAATTGGAGACATTCCGAATAATTAAGGTTCAATAAAAAGAAGAAGCACTACATTTGTGGACTCACGAGAACGGAACAGCCTTTGGTATTCGCACCAAAGATATGCTGGAGTGCTGGAAGGATTTTGAGAGAAAACTGAAACATCGCCATGATGGTTATGGTTGGATGTACGAACCATGCTGTTACAAATCACATGAATGAGTTAGAAAGCATTGATGAATCCAGCAAGATCTAAAATTAATACTAATAATACAGCATTAAACCATGTCAATCCTTAATCAAATGTTTTTATCATCCCAAAACTCGAAGGTTAAGCAAGGAATTGCATACATAGTGTCAGTTGGAGGTAACATCGAATTGTCAAAATCAGTAGAAGAATATGTTTCACGGTATGAAACGAAACTCAAAATGTCGCTCATGACAAATTTAAACATTGCCATGAACCTATCTTGAGGGTGAATGTTCTAGATGTGTTACAGATTGGTAGGATACAAATCAGAGTCCGATCCGATCTTGCTCAGTCAAGATTGTGATTCTGTTGTGGAAGGACGGTGTATAGCTTGAGACGTCGTTTGTTCGAAAGTAATGGGGTAGCGGGGGTCTGTAATCTACGCAAAAAAGAAATAAAATTGAATAAACATAAATCCACGAGTAATTTGTGGTGACATCTGAAACGAAGTCATCGTCATGAATATGTTAAGTATAGGAAAGAAAAGGCCAATCAGCTATGCAAATCGTCAAAGGATGTATGGTCAGGAGATATTGAAATAAATGTGGTAGACCTAGTATGAGACAAAGTGTTCGTATGTGTGAAACTGGATACAAATATATAATACTTGTAACATTCAAACCATTTACGATTGGAAATCTGGCCTCTCAGCTAACTAACATGGGTCGAGAGTGATCACGAAATAGAAAGAATTAGGTGAAAGTTTTATAAAGAACCGTGTGGAGGGGCTCATATGTATATATCAATTACTGAATACAATACATAAGGTTAGGTTAGGTGTGGTTTTGAAGGGTGTGAATAACATGCAAAAGTGATGTAGAATTGTGTCGAATCAAAAATCAAAATTCATATGAAAAATAGCTATAACAATCAAACAACGATGTAATTACCCATGAAAACGGATGAAATTGGCTAGATCAAAATTGGAAAAGTGTATCAAACTGCAAATGATAGATCAAAATGTAGAGTCAAGTGTAGATATTTGTTATGCATTAATCCTAAACACTGAAAATCATATGTAAGCGTGAAAAGTCGATCGATAATACATAATTCTTGGATACAATAGGTTAGGTTAGGTTAGGATGATTAGTCATTTTAACCTAACATGCCGTGAAGCTAATCCACATTAAATATCTTGTAATACAAGTTGGGATGTTGTTCTAGTGGAAAAAATCACAGATCGGAGGTAAAATGCGACAGATGTTAACCGTCGTCCCCTGTATGAGAATATAAACGTGTGTATGTGTCTTCATTATGTGTGATATCAAAAAAAGAAGCTACGTAAAATAGAGCCATGTGGAGGGATTTGATACGTATATCGCATAAAAAAATAATGACTAAATATAATACACAACCAACAAACTTGAATGAAAAATACATAATTATTGGTTAAGATGATTAGATTAGGTTGCCTAGGTATTAATGCATCTGGCAGTGTATAGTTACCCTTTATGAATAAATGTGTGTAAATGCCTCCATGGTACCGGTACCGACCCTAAAAAAAAACACTACGTTATGCCGTGACCGGTCCTGCATAAGCGTACAACGCGTTTATGTGTGTGCACTAGGTGTATAGGGTATTAAAAAAAAGGCACGTAAAATAAAACCCTTGTGGAGTGATTTGATATGGATAACGAATAAATCCCTGAATGATTACTATTTATAAGCATGAAATATGTGCTCATGGTGCGATTGGTTAGGTTAGGTATTGACGTACCTGACATTGTTAAATCCGTTTTGTTTTGGCTTTGATTGGTTTTATTTGGTTTTGTTATCGTACATTGATATATAAATCGATAATTATGTAGCTTGGGCGTGCTTTATATAGATTTTTGTTGACTGTGACAGATCTATAGTAAAATGATACGGATGGTGAACGATCCTGTATATTAGTGCAAATGTGTGTAAATGCCTACATGGTGCCGGGACAGTGCTGGCAGAGGTGATGCCTTCCTGTAGATTTCTACTCATTCAGTTACCGGTCTGCTTTCATTGTAGAAGGATGTCGCCAAGCTTGATATGGAAATATTTTAACAGGAAGGATAATACGGGGGTATGTGATATTTGCACTGCGGAGATAAAATTAAGCAAATCAAGTTCCACATTCGGGTTTTGGCAGCATCCCAAACGACGCCATAATCTTGCGTATGAAAACACAAGCTCTGTGGATACAAAGGCCGTATTGATAGAACGTAATAAACCGGAACTGGGTAAAGTGTTGGGTGCACTAAAGAGTGTAATGAGTTGTAGGACGTTGGGGATGGAAGCAAAGAGAGGGCTGAATGAGGGTGTTGTTGTGCCAACTGTGCTCTACGGAGCTGAGACTTGGGTGGTGAGAGCAGAGGAGAGAAGAAGGTTGAATGTTTTCGAGATGAAATGTTTGAGGAGCATGACTGGAGTAACGCTGAGAGACCGGATCACCAACGACGTGGTTCGAATCAGAACAGGGATGGTGAAGAAGTTGGAGGACAGTGGATTCGCGTGTTTTGAGATGGTTCGGGCACATGGAGAGGATGGATGAAGGGAGATTGGTGAAACGGGTAATGAATGCGGAGGCGAGTGGTCGCAGGCCTAGAGGTAGACCGAAATTTGGGTGAATGGATGGTGTGAAGCAGGCGTTAGGAAGGAGAGACATGAATGTGGAGGTGGCGAAAGAGCGTGCAATGAATAAGCGTGTGTGGAGAATGGTTGTTAATGGTTGATTTTGACGCTGCTTTGATGTGCTCCCCACCCTTGGCATCCCGCGGTCAGGATGGTCGTGGGTGGGGGGGAGGCCCGGCCATTATGACGCGGCGGGGGTAAGCCAGTGAAAACTGTTGAGCCCTGCTGCTGACGACGGATCCTCGGACTGCACTCGTGTGTTGCGGGAGTACCGGCCGGACCCTTTAGCACAAATGGGCAAGTTGTGTGAGTGTGAGCGTATGAGGGTGTGAGGTGCGCCTTGCCGTCGGCCACCCTCTTTCTGGGAGATGCAGCCTAGTGTCTGTAGCTGTAGCTGTAGGGTTCCCGGAATAATGAGAAAGACAGTGCTCAACAGGGTGCAAGCAGTAAAGAAACTGCTTTACCTCTAACATCCAAACGTAGAGAGTATAAAAATTGGGTGAAAAGGGCTAAATCGAAATGAGGGGAGAAGCCCCAAACCTTAGACGAAATGGAAATAGCGAAAATACGGGAAAAACGTGGAATACATTACGTGGAATGGACACCAGTACCAGTGATATTGAAACGTGTGACAGTGATACCGAAGACATGCCCTGTGGAGAAAAACCTGATGAAGTTGATGGGAACCGAATTATCAAATCGGGTAATAAAAACGGTTTCATGTATAATAAGTGTAAAATGTTTCAAAATTGTTCGAAATGAAACATGAAGAGAGACAATCATGTCTCAAACGTTTGAGTGCTAGGAGAATTAGGTATATTTCGGATATTTGCGGGAATATACTGAATGGGAATGTCGGGGTCGGTAAGAAAAAATTTGAAACTATTCGATGTCATAAAAATATAACTATAATTATAAAATTAGCATTGAAAAAAAAGCTCGCTGATGACTAAAAAACAAAGTATTGGCTACAAGGATATGTTATGAAGTGGTGCATACAATACTCCCAAAGGTATCCCTCTATCTAAAATGTGTACTAAGGGCAGCAATCTAGAACCCAATAGACCAGAGAAAAAAACCTTCAGATGATAAATCCTTTACCGATACAATGAGCCGACGGCTCCAGGTGAGAAATAATGCTTATCATAGATAAAGAACCCTTCGGGGGCTCTGATATCGCCGATCAAGGTAAGACCAGAGAGGGAAGTCGAAGTCGATACGTATGTTTCGTACAGTGGCTCGCGTCAATTTTTGGAGTGAATGGTTATGTTCTCGAATAAATGATATACCCATGAAATTCCCAAATATATGTGTGTTATAAATCTAATATCAATAAAAAACATATCCTATAAATCTTTGTTTACATTATCCTAAATTTAACTCGAATGACTAGCATTGAAATTGCAGATATGCAACACGACTTGCAATGAATTGCAATACAGAATAGCTAGCAATGAAATGCGATAGATATTATGCAATTGAAATTGCACTCAGTTACCTAAGGTCTCATAGATATGTATCTCATCAACTCCAAACAGAAGCTAAAGCAAAAGTCTACAGCTTCTTCTATGATACACTGAAACCACGGTACGGGGACAACGTCTCGCGCATCTACTCGGACACTGACTCATAGCTGGTCCAGTTGAAAGGGGTGGTCGATATTGAGGCGGAATTGCGGCAAACTCCTCTGGCTGAATACATGGACTTCTCCAGCTACCCGAAAATCATCCCGTGTACAATGAAACGGAGATAGGACAGCTGTGATTACTGAAAAGCGAAACAGCCGACGACTACCCGAGTGAAATCATTTGTTTGAAACGAAAGTGTTACAGCACGTTGCTCGAATCCGACTCCACAAAATCAGCTGCTAAGGGTGTCAATAACCAGACACAAGCCAAAATCAGACATGAACAATGCAAAGACATACATAACTAGAAAAACATATACACACTTTGCGACCATACACAAAATCCGCGCGCAAGCTTGCCAGCTTCAAAACAAACTATACTATGTCGATGCGTGCTTAACTCTTGCCTATGGCAATCCAGACATTCCCAAAAAATCCATTGAAGTTGAACCTACCGTCACTAAAAAGAGGAAGCGATGTGTCGTGGATGATGACGATGTCGGTGTGCAAATAGATTTAACATGGAAAAGGCGTAAGACAGGTTAGACCGTCTGTGGTGTGTGTAGTTAGGTGAATGACGTAAGTATATCCACATCTTCAGGTTTTATTCGCTAATGGTTCCTAATATGTTTATAATCCTTATTTGTAAATGCTCCTTTTTAACCATGTAATAAATAAATACATAATAAACTTGAACTTGGTTCATTGTGCATTGTCGTACGGATTGAAAACACGTTAACGTTAAAACTGCAACCGCTCCTAAATTGATGAAAATAGATTGATGTGAATATTCCTTATATGTAAATGTTCCTAATATGTAACGTTGTAATAAATAAAAAAATATATATAATAATAACGGTGACTTCGACGCAAATTAAAACGGTATATTCAACCAAATCGAATAAATAATACAATACCATAAGCTATTAAGAAGAATAAATTCCTTTACATACAGCCAAATCGATATGTACCACGATAGCATTTCTTGCGGATATGCCAATTCAATAACCCCTAACACCGTGGACGAACATTGATTTCCACAAGCAAGCTGATCTCACCCAATTTTCCAAAGCGTATCCAACTTTTTGACAAGGAGGGAGATCCCCTACTGCATGTCTAAATGTATTATAACGATATCCCTACCAGCAACGATATTCCTACTGCATGTCCAAATGTATTATAACGATATTCCTACCAGCAACGCGGAAGGCGATTAAAGGTACACCTTACTGCATGTCCAAATGTATTATAACGATATTCCTACCCACTGATTTTGTAGACATTTATTCTGCCTATTAGGCGGGGCACACATGAGGAGTGCGACTCAAGATTAGGTCTCTGCATGACATTAACGGATAGAGGTCTGCCTCTGCGAGCTAAGATGCCCCAAAACTAGTAAAATTGACCTAAATGTAATTATCTTGAGCCCAAAAGTAATGAATAATTACAATGTTCAAGTTACTCTTGGACAAAGACGGACACCCAAAGTAATTAGATACATCCTAACCATTATATTGACCAAATAAAAAAAGCGTTTCTGGACCCTATATCCAGGAGCGCATCCAGCTTTTTGCCAAGGGGCGGTCCTCTACCACACCCCCAAAAAATTGAGTTTATGGACCCTCTACACAACTACCGGGCGGAGTATCTCGATCGCACGGATTGAAGGTCATAAGTTTTCCTGTTCCTCTCTCCTTCTTTTTCAGTTTCCATCCGCTTTCCAGAAGCCAAAAAATGTCCCCTAATCAGCTTTTGGCCCCCAGAAGAAGCAATTTGCTGGATGTTCGGATCAGAGATGGGCTTCAAAGGAAGGAAGACAGCAAGCGTTGTTGGTTTTGAGCACGGACCGGATATTTTTTCTTCCCTAACGGCTGAAAGTCGGATGACGTCGTTGATGCAAAATGATTAATCAAAAATGTCACTACCACAAAAAATGACAATAGAATACCCTGATGTGGATAATAACACACTTTCCGGCTGAAGATAACGGAACTGGTTACGAACCGCATATGTATTCAATTTCTTTAAACTACCTTGGATCATTTAGCTTTTTGATTCACGGTTTCATTAACCCCTGGATTTAGCAGCTTAGGAGGTCTAAAATCATACTATTCACCTACAATTTTATTTTAGTGTTCCTATTCATTTGCAGTTCACAGAAAATGAAAGTTGTCAGAAAACAACAAGATTTCTTATTGAGAAATTCGTTCGAGTGTGTGTGTGGGCGCGCATGTGTGTGCGTGTGTGTGCGTGCGTGTGTGTGTGTGTGTGTGTGTGTGTGTGTGTGTGTTTATGTGTGTGTGTATCACAATCGTCGGCAGACGAAAATATATAGTTTCCATTTGAAAATATATATAGTCACCCTAAATGGTGAGCTCTTGGAGGAAGTTCAGTGTTTTAAGTATCTGGGCTCCCATGTGGAGAAAACTGAACTAGTGGAAACTGAAGTGAAGGCGCGAGTGAAGGAGGGATGTAAAGGGTTGGGTGCACTGAAGAGTGTAATGAGCTGTAGGACGTTGGGGATGGAAGCAAAGAGAGGGCTTTATGAGGGTGTTGTTGTCCCAACTGTACTCTACGGAGCTGAGGCGTGGGGGGTGAGAGCAGAGGAGAG
>SDVV010039146.1:0-10660 GCA_016164225.1 Gammarus roeselii | reverse complement strand
GAAAGCCCCTGGTTAGGATGGCGTTGCGACCGAGTGCCTGAAGAAGGGTGGAGTAACGATTGTCGAATGGTTGGTGAGGTTACTGAACTTGTGTTTTGTGGTAGGCGTGGTACCGATTGAGTGGCGCAGTGCCTGCATTGTGCCGCTATATAAGGGCAAAGGAGATGAAAATGAATACTGCAACTCGAGAGGTATCAGTCTGTTATGTGTGTCTGGCAAGTTGTACGTGAGAGGATTAGAGACTGAACGGACTGCGCAATTGGAGAGGAACAGTGTGGCTTTAGGAATGGTAGAGGGTGTACCGATCAGATTTTTGCAGTGAGACAGGTCTGTGAGAAGTACTTTGCCAAAGAAAAGGATGTGTTCTGGGCCTTCATGGATCTGAGATGGCATACTATAGGATTGACAGGGAAGCGCTGTGGAGGGTGTTGCGTTTGTATGGAGTGGGCGAACATCTGTTGAAAGCGGTGCAGAGTTTCTTAGCTGGCAGCCGAGCATGTGTCAGAGTGGGGAGCGACGTGAGTGATTGGTTCACAGTGAAAGTGGGATTGAGACAAGGCTGCGTGATGTCTCCCTGGCTGTTCAACCTCTATATGGATGGAGTGGTCAGGGAGGTGAACGCGAGTGTGCTGGGGCGTGGCTTGGAACTGCTGGAAGCGAATGGGCGAAGTTGGCAGTGGAGCCAGTTGCTATTTGCTGATGATAAGGCCCTGGTTGCGGATTCGGAGGAGAAGCTATGTAGGCTAGTGTTTGAGTGGTAGAGTGTGTGAGAGGAGGAAGCTTCGAGTGAACGTGGGTAAGAGTAAAGTAATGAGATGCTCGAGGACTGTCTATGCGAGCAAAATTAGTGTCACTCTTAATGGAGTGCTCCTGGAGGAAGTTCAGTGTTTTAAGTATCTGGGCTCCCATGTGGAGATAACTGAACCAGTGGAAACTGAAGTGAGGGCGCAAGTGAAGGAGGGATGTTAAGTGTTCGGTGCACTAAGGAGTGTAATGAGCTGTAGGACGTTGGGGATGGAAGCAAAGAGAGGGCTGTATGAAGGTGTTTTTGTCTCAACTGTGCTTTATGGAGCTGAGACTTGGGGGGTGAGAGCAGAGGAGAGAAGAAGGTTGAATGTTTTCGAGATGAAATGTTAGAGGAGCATGGCAGGACTAACGCTGAGACACCGGATCACCAACGACGTGGTTCGAATCAGAACAGGGATGGTGTAGAAATTGGAGGACAGAGTGGATTCGCGTGATCTGTGATGGTTCGGGCACATGGGGAGAATGGATGAAAGGAGATTGGTGCAAAGGGTGATGAATGCGGAGGCGAGTGGTCGCAGTCCTAGAGGTAGACCGAAGTTTGGGTGGATGGATGGTGTGGAGCAGGCGTTAGGAAGGAGAGACATGAATGTGGAGGTAGCGAGAGAGCGTGCAATGAACAGGCGTGAGTGGAGAAAGGTTGTGAAGGTTTGATTTTGACGCTTTTCTGATGGGCTTTCCCACCCTTGGCATCCCGTTGTTGGGATGGGTGGGGGGGGCGGTCATTATGACGCGGCGGGGGTAAACCAGTAAAAACTGTCGAGCCCTGCTGCTGACGACGGATCCTCGAACTGCACTCGTGACCCTGAGTGTATGATGAGGGGGTACCGGCCGGACCCTTTAGCACAGACGGGATTAGTTGTGTGAGCTTGTGAGGTGCGCCTTGCCGTCGGCCACCCCCCTTTCTGGGTGATGCGGCCTAGTGTCTGAACTGTATAAAATAGACGTCACAAGACAACTCATAGCTTTAATTGGGGAATAGATCTGAAAACTGTGGACTCGACATCTTTCTTTGAATCAAACGAAATACTTGAATTTCAACTTTTAATTGAGCGTAGATCTGCACCCATCAAATGAAGCATGCAACTTCACATCAAACTTTTTCCTTGCTCACTTTAGTTGCAACCTTTCTTAGCAGTTTCTTGAGATTTTCAACTTTCGTGGGTTTGCGTTTACGCACAGTGGATTCCATCTCGGAGCGAGCCAAAACTGCCTAATTCGGCGCCTGAAAACTAGCTTTGGAAATTTGTTCAATAAAATGATGAGAGACATTTGTAGCAGTGAGCATTAGCACCATCATGTTGATAGCAGAATTCCTCCTACCTAACATCTGGCCACAAGTTTCCCCTAAGGAGATTGAGCTAGTTCTGGGAATTAACTGCTCACTGCTCCAACGGACCAATTCATGAAGCGAGAACCAGCTGCTGAATGAATCAGCCTCGGGCTGCTCATAGCCCCGACCTCGGCCCGTTCGACTACTGGTTTTGTGGAGAGATTGAATCCATTGCCCACGAATGCAAGCCAACGCAGCAATAATTGAATATTGGAAGAAACTGCTAAGCACAAACGTTACGAAAATGAACATGGGAATAATACAATAAGCAGTTGCATGCTTCACCCAAAGAATTCAGATCTGCGCTCAGTAGAGTGGGTCCCATTTAATATCAGGAATTGAATTTGTCATTTGTTGCATTAAACCATGCAAAATTAACTCCTATCCAATCTATTCAAATAATTAAAAGTTGAAATTGTCACATGATCTCGATATTATTGAGCGTTTAAATTGTTGAAAACTTGATAAGCACCCTGTATAACATGGTTTCTGTACAGGTTCCCTTCGTTCAACCCCATCACCCCCCCTGAGCGCGCTGCTGAGATCATCCTCGAAGGGATGCTCAGGGACGAGTACTTTATCAGCATCCCAAGGAAGGATTTCTACTTCTTCAGGCTAGCCAGGTAATATAATACTACACTCATCACTCGCTGGCCCTTTGCAGTGCCATTGCAGTAGCGCGGTATTGCGAGGAACGTTGCCGGCACAACTCTTTGCCCGCTGAACCATAGGATAGGCTTCTTCAAACTAGCTGTGGTTGGGCACTTAACCCGGGTGAGCGATCACAGATAACTTTGTTTTCTGTGCCCTACGGGGGAGGGTGCGATGACTCTCGTTGAGGTTCCGGTGGAATTAAAGTCCAAATCAAATCTTTGTTTCGTTTCATGCAAATCTGCGCCCTCTTTCATGCAACTGCATGGCTCCGCCATCTATGGAACCACGGCGATTTTGTGAGTAAACCATGCAGAACTGTTTTATACTGCGCTTAGCTTCACGACGTTTGACGCTAAATCTTTGATACAGTTTCCACGCGAAAGCGTTATTGAGTCAAGTAAGTTCTCTCCATCAAGAGGGTTTGCCTGCTGTGGCGGCGTCTGGGGCCTCGGCCCCCGCAAAAGTCCCTCAACCCACCTTGTTTCATATCATCGCCGTGGGGATGTCGTCGTGCCTATCGTCTCTACGGTGTTCAAGTGGACGCGGCCTGTGCGCCTTCAC
Source organism: Gammarus roeselii (assembly GCA_016164225.1). Classification (NCBI taxonomy): domain Eukaryota; kingdom Metazoa; phylum Arthropoda; class Malacostraca; order Amphipoda; family Gammaridae; genus Gammarus; species Gammarus roeselii. The sequence goes on along the minus strand of SDVV010039146.1, from coordinate 7,308 downwards.
GCCTCTGGCCCACTGACACTCTTAGGATGCCAGAGCCTCGGCATATACACAGCATTTCTTCCAGGTCAAAATGGACATTCACCATCATTCCCCTTTTACAAAACATAAAGTCTAACTTTAGTCCTAACGCTTATACTTCTTCCCCATGAGATCATCCCTGGCGCGCCTTTTTGGTGCAATGCTGGCGGGCGGCTGATGGACATGAACATACCACCGGATACGAAGCTCAGATGTCCACAGTAAGGGAAAAACGGGTGGCAATGTATTAACTGCTACACAGCCCGAAAAGAAGTCAATACAGATATCAGCAATAACACTCCACTTCGCACCTTTGCCAATCACCACTCCTCCCCCCCCTTTCGCGTCCCAACATGCACATGTCGGTGGTTATCGGAGGTTTCGGGCGGTGCGCTGGCGGTGTTTTGACCGCCACAGGTGAATACCGGGACAAAGCCACAGCAACAACTTCTTGTAGGCTACTTCCTATATATCAGAAATGAAGGCAAAGGTACAGTTCTCAGAAGGCAGGTCCTTACACTCCTTACACTCTCAAGCACTCAATCACTCATATACCAAAACTTAACCCCTGAGCGTAAAATGACCCGTTTATTAGCCCACAACGCACACTGCCGGTCATCAGCAAGACCAGACAGCCTTCACTGGTTATACCTACTACTAGTTACCGGGCCTTCGCTCGCCCGTTCAATTTCTCAACAAGACCCCAAGGGTGGGGAAGCGTATCGAAGCGGCGTCGAAACACATCCATTCACACCATTTGCCACTCAGTCCTAACCATTGCTAGTATATATCGGAGTGCACACAATTTGAATTCTTGTTCACAAGCAAATTGCCTCACTCCTACCTGTGCAGCCCAATGCTGCATAGCTCCTGGCTAAGGAGCACTGTTTCTCTCTCTCCTACTTGCCTCACTCCTACCTGTGCAGCCCAATGCTGCATAGCTCCTGGCTAAGGAGCACTGTTTCTCTCTCTCCTACTTGCCTCACTCCTACCTGTGCAGCCCAATGCTGCATAGCTCCTGGCTAAGGAGCACTGTTTCTCTCTCTCCTACTTGCCTCACTCCTACCTGTGCAGCCCAATGCTGCATAGCTCCTGGCTAAGGAGCACTGTTTCTCTCTCTCCTACTTGCCTCACTCCTACCTGTGCAGCCCAATGCTGCATAGCTCCTGGCTAAGGAGCACTGTTTCTCTCTCTCCTACTTGCCTCACTCCTACCTGTGCAGCCCAATGCTGCATAGCTCCTGGCTAAGGAGCACTGTTTCTCTCTCTCCTACTTGCCTCACTCCTACCTGTGCAGCCCAATGCTGCATAGCTCCTGGCTAAGGAGCACTGTTTCTCTCTCTCCTACTTGCCTTACTCCTGTGAAAGACATTCTCTTGGCTGTACAGCACGGAGATACACAAACTATTGCCAGCTTTGCGCAGAGGCAGTATCGTAACCGATGACTGACAACGAACTCAGTTTGAACGATACTACTCTAAGCGTCTAAGCTCCAAAGTTTTACAAGTTTCCTTTGTATAGAAACTTTTTTTGCTGTATCAAAATAAAAGCCGGTCACCGCTCTAAGCCGAATATTGCTCCGAGACCGAATATCGTCTCGTAAAGGTTAAAATTGTCAACTAAATTGGAGAGATCGACTATCATCTCTTTAAAGCGAGAGCAATAAGGCACCTCAGAGGGATACCCCCTGGAGGTATCCAAGACTCACTCGCCTTTCCGCGGTGTCCTCGTTAACCACCTAACTTTGTTTGTCCCTTTGTGTAAATATATTTTGTTTTAAAAGATCTCTCCACCGCCCTTCCCTTTAAGTTTGTAGGTACACCCCTCCCCCTAAGTCTACAAAGAGGTGAGCCCCCCACTGACACCAAGGTTTGTGAATTTAGAATCGAAACCAATTGTATATAAAAAAAGCAACAAAGAATTGTCAATATAAAAATAATCTAGATTTAACGCTATTTTTAAGAGTAAATATAAGGATTAAATTACTGTATATATTCATATATCCAATGGAAATAAATGTAAAGAAGGCTCACCTTCATTTCTCAGAACCCCGGGTAAAAGTCGGAAATCAAACAATAGGCAAGACCATGCCCTATCGGAGAGGGGCTGACGGCCCCTCCAGAGCGGCGCACTAAAACCAGTCTGCAAGAAAAGACGAACTCCTCGGAAATTCTTCATCGACAGGAGACCTGACTCAGGTCGTAATCGACGACACAAATGAACGTGTCTCGAAGCTGGACGCAAGTATAACCGGAATGCAGAGTACCCTGGGCAAGATATGCAAAATGATGGGCCTTCCCGAGCTGGAGACTGAGGACTGCTCGACGCCCTCCAATGAAGTCGGCGAACGCTTCACTGAACTCGAGAACCTTTATACAACTATGAATATCCGTCTGGATGAGCTGATGGAGAGGATAGAGGCCAGGGGACCAGTAACCTGTTCGTGTGCTACCGCCTCTGACCTCTCCAATAACATCGCTCTCCTCCCAGCCAAAACTCGTAACGCCCGAACACCGAAAAAATGCAAAGAGGAGGCAATACACACAATTTGATGACCGCAACCTATTCAACAACGACCCTAAATTCCCCGAACACTTGAAAATGACATTCGCTGTCAATGACAGACCGGATATTTGCCCATATAAACTACGAGAAGAACTGAGCTCTATGACTGGCCGTCCAATTCTCAGCATCACAGCCAGCGGTGACGATAGCATCACCATTAAACTTTTCCATGAGTTCAGGCCTGATTTACATCGAGGGTCTCCCGAGTGATGAAGCCCACGAATTCATCACCGGACTCGTCCAATACGAGGAATGTATAGTTGAAGCGAAAATCGCATCAAAAATCAAACCAAGAAGAAACACCATCACTGCCCTTCCGCTTAAATTCAATTGCCCCACCCCACCTAACTACATTGACATACCGTTCTTAGACGCCAAAACCAAGGTTACACGCCTCGAAAGACTTCAGCTGCGATGCAATAAATGCCAGAAATACGGACACACGAGCCGAGATTGTCACGGTAAAAAAAGATGCTCTCACTGCTCCCAAGACGACCACGATAAACGAGACGATTCCTTGTCGTGCCCATCCGAAGAACCTCACTGCTTTTGCTGCAAAGTAAACCCCACACCCTACGGGACACGAAGACTGCCCCCGGGACAAGACTGGAAGGCAGATACTACAAAACCAAACTGAGCACAAAGTCGGGCGACGAGAGGCTGCGGCCGCCATTCGCTCCTCTCAGGCTGACCCTCCTACCCAGTAGAGAAGATATGCATCATTCCCTACCCACTTCCTCATAACGGTTGTAGATAGTGATGCAAACAAAGTTGCTCCCTCAATGAACCCATCCACCATGATGAACTCGCTATCCGAACAACTGGGAGGCAGACCGATAAACATAAACCGACAGGGAAAGAAGTATCTGGCCCACGTCGTAAATATCGAGCAAAGTAATGCTATACAAAGGATTAACAAAATGAACAAGCACAAAGGAATTGTCGAAATACATCCGTTCTTCAATGCTACAAGACAAATTATGTACACTTCAAACTACACTCCCAAAACTGACCTAAGTGCTTTTGCAGCAAGTTTAGCAAAGAATTATGGAGTCACCGTTTCCCTAGCAGAATGGATCAAACCACGAAATATCCCCACCACGCCATATCAAATCCCTTTCCCAGGACATGACACACCGGAATTCATAGCAATACCGGCTGAACAGGGAAAACAAAAACTTACCCAGTGGCGACATGGCCTGCAATGTGCAAAAAATGTCTGGAATACGGCCACGTCATCAAATACTGCCAGCCATACATACCCCAACGCTGTAAGAGGTATAACCGGCTAGCATGACCGAAAGGACTGCACAGCCCGCCAACCTAAATGCTTCCACTGCTCATGCCTTCATGAGGCAGACGACCGCGACTGCCCAAAGCAGATGGACCAAAAGCAATGACAATCATACAAAATGACCGCAGAGTCACACGAAAACAAGCCATCCAAATCTTTTACGACGAAAACCCAAACTGCCGTAATTTAAATTACGCCAAAGCAGTTAAATCCACAACTGAGTCTACTTCACCAGACAACACTCGCGTACCGTTATCACAAACTATTATCATTACCCCAACACCCCTCTCCAGTACTAACAATACCAAAACTAGCCCAGCGACCGCCCTCGTAATAGAGGCGGGCGTCCCAAGCAATGAATCCATCAGTGCCCAGGAGAGCACTGTGATGGATGCTGCCCCAGTGGACCACGAAGAGAGGTCCGCTAACACGAAAACCAAAAGGCAAAGGAACGAAGATTCCTCTCCGATGACCGCGGGATACGCGACACCCTCTCGCTACGAAGCGAAAAGATAGCAACAGCCCACAAACCACAGCTCGCCTCGATCAGAGCGTTGAACGACTTCTGACCGTCTTAACTGCAACCGCACCCAGCGACATCCAAAGCGAGGTATTCAACCCTCAGCTAACATGTCCAACACCAGAACATCTCACAGGTGAGAACGACCATCGCCTGCGCGAGAACGTGTTGAAAATCTTCAACGAAGAACTGATACCCCAAGACACTGATCTACCATGCATCGCACTCGACTCAAATATCCCAACGACTACTACTCAGCCCATCATAATGTTTAAAAAACCCTACATGGAAGAGAAACGCGCTCGCTCAAGAAGCAAGCACAAAGATCGTACTCCCTCGTTTTCCCCCTCCTACAAGAGCACTCACAGCCGAGAACGCAGTGAGTCTAGGAGATCATGTTCTACAGAAAGCGGACGCTTATGCGAACGCTCTCGCTCTAGGACACCTGCGACCCATAGACAAGAACACCACGAAAGTTCCTTCAAACCACGCGACCGCTCCAGACCACCAAAATCTGGGCGTGAAACAGATCCGAAATGAACAACAACAAAATACTTCAGTGGAATTGCCAGGGACTTAGAAGCAAGAAAGATGAATTATTATCGCTAATCGCCACCCATAAACCTTTGGTGGTAGGCCTCCAGGAGATCAAACTCCGTGACACAGCCACCTTCACGATCCCTCAATGTGTCATACACCGTCGCGAAGGTCACAATAATGTGACTGCACACTGCGGAGTGGCACTTATGATCCATCAAAGCATACCTCATCACCTCCTCTCTCTGAGAGCAGAACTCCAAGCTTTTGCAGTGAAGATATGTATCTCAAGACCAATTATAGTGGTATCTATCTACTCGTCACGAAACCACGACCTCACAGAGGCACTAAAGACCGATCTGCTTACCCAACTGCATCGTCCCGTCTTACTCCTCATTGTTGACTTCAACAGCTACCATGAAGTGTGTGGATGCGTGAGCACAGACCCCAGGGGAGTGATAATGGCCAACACCATAAACACTCACAACCTGGTCCTTCTCAACGACGGACGACCCACACGAATCACCCTCGAAAGTGAAACTGCCATCGATTTATCAATCTGTTCCCCCACTTAAGTTCCCCAACTCGTTTGGGGAGTACTGCCTTTAACACATGACAGTGATCACAACCCAGTGATCATATCACTCCTTACTAACCGACCAAACAATCTCGCCATACAGGAACTTCGATTCAACTACCGGAAAGCCAGCTGGGAGGAATACTCGATACATGTCGCATGGGACGACGTGGAAGGCCTTCCCGAAGACATTTCAGAGCGCTTCCTTGACATACATCTATACGAGAAATTCCAAAGTGCAGCTGCCGCATGCATTCCTCAATATTTACCCTCAACCTTTTTTCCCGAAACCTTGGTGGTGCCCGGAGGTACAAGAAGCAATGCACCAGCATGAAAGGATGTACGGGGCCTTCCGCCGCGCACGTCCCCCCAGAAACCGAGTAGCCTGGTAAAGGGAAACTGCCGTGTTCCGCAAACTTAGCGTGGAGAAAAAGCGAAAAAGCTGGACCTAATTAGTTAACATAAAATCAATCGAAACACCCCTTTTCCCAAGTGTGGGAAAAAATCAGACTTATCCAAGGTCGCCCCGAGCGACCTATCCACATACTGTCGGACGGAGACACTGTCTATTCTTCATACGCGGACATCGCGGACAAACTAGCTCAGACTTTCAGCCAAATATCACAATCAACAAATTATATGGCTTCTTTCCAACAGGAAAAGATCCTAAGAGAAAGTGAGCATATCGACTTCACTTCCACAAATGAAGAATTCTACAACAAACCTTTCTCCATCCATGAACTACAATATGCAATTGACAAAACTCGTGAAACCTCACCCTGGCCGGACCGAGTGCACATCAACATGATAAAACACCTTCCTGACAACGCTCTCCAGCACCTACTAAATGTGTTCAATACGCTGTATTCAAATGCATTCTTTCCCAACCAATGGCGGGAATCCGTAATTATCCCGATACCCAAACCCGGAAAATGTCACAGCGACCCACATAACTATCGTCCCATTGCCCTAACTAGCGTCCTATGTAAGACTATGGAAAGAATGATGAACTCACGGCTAGTCGACTACTTTGAAATGCATGCAGGCCTTAACAACATCCAGTGCGGTGGCCGTAAGCGCCACTCCACAACGGACCACCTTGTACGACTAGAATCAGACATCAGACAGGCCTTCGTCCGAAGAAAACATGTGGTTTCCATATTTTTCGACGTTGAAAAAGCATACGACACTACGTGGAAATACGGGATCATGAAGGATCTCCACAGTAAATGTTTGAGAGGTCGGCTACCACTGTTCATCCACCAATTTTTACAAAATCGCACCTTCAGGGTCAAGGTTGGCGACACTCAGTCTCCGTCATATCCGAAAGAAATGGGCGTTCCCCAGGGAAGCGTCCTCAGTGTCACTCTCTTAATCCTCAAAATCGATCAGTTGGCCGACATTCTTCCCGGAGACGGAAGACTGCTCTCATCGCTATACGTGGATGACTTACAAATAAGCTACAGATACCCCAGCCTCATAACAATTCAACATGAACTCCAGAAGTGCCTAAACCTAGTCGGGAACTGGGCTTCCCTAAACGGATTGCGATTCTCGCCCTCTAAAACTAAAAGCATGCACTTTACCCTTGCGCCCGGCTTACACGTGAAACCAGCCCTAACGCTGCACAACACACCTCTAGTATACGAAGAAACGATCAAATTCCTGGGTCTTGTGTGGGATCCTAAACTCACGTGGCGACCCCACATTGCAGCCCTGGCGACTCGATGCAAAAGGTCGACGGGACTTATCCAATCTGTAACATCCCTGAAGTTCGGTGCCGACATGGACACCGGAA
>SDVV010039145.1:0-10660 GCA_016164225.1 Gammarus roeselii | reverse complement strand
TGCAGCTCATATGAACAGTATGATAAAGCTATTGTTCAATGTTCCGGCAGGAACATGTTGGCACGGCAGTTGAGATGCAGCTCATATGAACAGTATGGTAAAGCTATAGTTCAGTGTGCCGGCAGAAATATGTTGGCACGGCAGTTGAGATGCAGCTCATATGAACAGTATGATAAAGCTATAGTTCAGTGTGCCGGCAAGAACATGTTGGCACGGCTGTTGAGATGCAGCTTATATGAACAGTATGATGAAGCTATAGTTCAGTGTGCCGGCAAGAACATGTTGGCACGGCTGTTGAGATGCAGCTCATATGAACAGTATGATACAGCTATAGTTCAGTGTGCCGGCAAGAACATGTTGGCACGGCAGTTGAGATGCAGCTCCTACGTACAGTACGGCAAACGTAAAGCGCCTCTTCAGGGTTGGAACTTTGTTTCGTATACAAGGGAAACCTCTACACTAGTTACTGGAAAATGTTATAGGTAAATCCTTCTCAGCTCGACTACGCAATGTATCGTTGTGTGTATCGCACGGTCTTTTATTGCGATATTAAGATACAATATGCTAAACTTTTTAACTTCGTATTCAAGTCCTTGTTTAGATTCTGTTTACGTCAGTGATGGCAATACGTACACAATATTTTTGCTCGTGCAAATAATATAATACCAAAAGGCGTATTCAACATCTGCGAGTCAACCATACTGTGATGAAAAGTTTGTCCCTTGCAAGGGCTTTGGACAGCTGCGCTGCATAGCGAGAGGCTGTGATTGTGCGGCGTGCACTTTAAGATTGGTCGGATGCCCTTCCTGCCGTCAGATGAAAGACGCTTACAGTCGGGTTGGAACCTTCGCCTCCCGTGTTGAAAGCGAACGGTTTATCCGCTACACCACGGCCGTTAAACGATGGGAGGCCTCAGAGTTTAGCAAATAGATACAAATACACTGCTGAGGTACGAATGCGGTCTTATATCTTAAACCTATTGGTGTTCGAGTCAGATGAATCTGTGTCTATGCAGGTTCACGTGCAGTGGTCAATACAAACGTCGCAATGTACTAAGACCTATTTGGTAATTTCTTCTCCTGACGAAGTTGAGCTCTAAAGTGTTGGTCTGTGCTCAAATAAGCTCTTGCGTTGACGTGTGAATGGACCTGAAGTATAATAAGACATTGTAATAACTCTTCATACATGTAGTCGATCAGCCGTCTGCCGTGCAGTGTGGGCGTAATGGGCGGCCGTAATGTGGTTTCCTTTCTCTAACAGCTTCAGAGACCCATTCAAACACGGGGTCACGTATCTAAGTGTGGGAGAGTATGCGATGTGTTAGACCGCTTGACTGACGCCTCTAAATGGTCGTATTGTATTGTCGTTGCTGCTGTATTATTGCTGAAAAGCGATTTTTTGTCCAAATATATACGGTATATTTGAAGAGCAAAGTAGAATAAATTGATCAAAATTCAATTGTTTATCGCTGAGTAAATGGATGTTTTTTTTTGTACGGAATCTTTTATAGGATAGACACCCAATGGAACTAAGATTCCAAATACATGACTGATCTTAGCTGGCTAATCTATTGAAGTTGATTACTTTACTCGGCATAGACGTGTGCAGCGAGTTACGGTGTTTGTGCAGCATAAAGGCGCAGTTAACTTATCACATAAATTGAAACAATTGAGTATTTATCTTCGTATAGCATCAATTCAATTGAAATAAATCTCCCTGTAATCCTATCTACACCATTTTAATCATCTGGTTATCCTGTTTCGAATTTAACGGCAAACAATCTTTTATTGTTTATTTTTTTCGAAATCAACCTAATGTTTTTGTTTTTGTAGAGTAACCAGAGGCGCCGCTAAAGCAGCATCAGCCCTGCGGTTTCATGCGGTCGGTCTGGTTAAGGTATTCATTCATTAGGTGTGCTTGGTGGGTATACTCGTAGGTAATTCATCGCAAACATTTATTCATACATTATTTTTATAAGGTAAAATTGCCATGCAGTTTATATTCAGTCATAAAACGCAATTTGTCTCAAATCTGAAAAAAAACGTTTCTTTTAGTTTAATATTTATTAGTTGTAAAATAAAAACCTATTCCCATGTCTCATCCAACCTGATGTTGTCATTGTATAATACTCTAATGTATAATACTATATTGTAAGCCCCTGTTTGTTTCCTACCACCTCAACGCAAAATTAATCATTTGTTCTGCGAGATACTTCCAAGTCAAAGTCCTCTCCCTCCTTGGAATATTTTCAGGACGAACAGAGCCAGTTCTTGCTTGTTGTGGCACCGTTAAGAGCTGTTGCCCTGCTCATCTCCCCACTGCACGCATCCATAAATGCGACGCCGAAGGCTAGAAAGCTGTACGATGAGATCTCTGTGCCTTCTATTGTGGGAAACTTGCCTCGGGTGAAAACAGGGACGGCTGCTAAAGGCGGATAGAGGGCTGCAACCCGCACTAGCCCTTTGCCTGAGACTGTACCAGGAACATTTATAAGTAGGTTGGCGTAAGAGTGTACCGGCACATATTGAGGTTGAAGGGTTTTACCGGGACTGCACCAATACAGAACATTCAGACGATCGCCAGATTGTGAATGATGTCCATCTTCTCTTCTGCTGCTTGCTCGGGGCAGAATGGTATGGCGGTTGCTTGTGAACACATGTTGCAAACACTGAGAGTTTATAATTGTATTTCAAAGGTCTTCGCTATATGTGGTGGTAGAAATTACAATTAGAAAGTGTGTTTCCAGATGAAGACGATGTTCAATGTCATGTTTGTGTAATGTTCTATTGTTTTGATTCCTTATCACTCTTCCTCAAACGTCCCTTGCAAATAATTTTATCCGAGGAATCCTTCTACGTCTTTAGTCAAAATCAATTCCTCTTGGACATCGCCTCCATCTATTACACCAGTCTAAACAGTTTTTTCCATCCCTGACCTCCTCACACATAGTATTTAAAGACGTCCAATGTAGCTCTAACATATACGACACTAGATAAAGCTTCTCTTCTTGGCAGTGGCCTCTCACAAACCTTTATACTTCTATCTTGAGGGAAACCCATTGTTAACTTCCCACATTCTTGGTTCCAGATTTCTAGCGGTGCTCCTTGAACCTATCCTCTCCTTGCTGTCCTGCCCTCCCCAATCCCTCGCTTCAACCTTGTTCTCTATGAGGCCGCCATATTGAGCACACAGCAGATGCCGCTAGACTCTTTTTAGCCATCGGACATACGGGCCTTAGCCGTCGCTACTGTTTGATGCCTCTTTTTAGTGTATTATTTTGCTAGCGGCAGAGCTACAGCCTCGTTAGCATGGACGGACAATACACCGAGGATTGCGGGCTTCACACGGAGTCCTTCATTGGTAGGACCTTCACACGGTGTTCTTTATTATTCGGAACTTCACGTGGAGTCATTTACTGGGCGAACTTCACTCGGAGTCTTTTACTGGTAGGACCTTCACACAGAGTCATCCACTGGTTGGACCGTTACATTGAGTCCTTCGCCTGACGGAGTCATTTAGTGGTCGAACCGTCACACATCATAATCCTTTACTGGTCGGACCTTCACACGGAGTCATTTACTGGGCGGACTTCACTCGGAGTCCTTCACTGGTCGGACCTCTACATGGAGTCCTTCACTGGTCGGACATTTACACGGAATCTCCGCGGAGTGGAAGCAAGTGTATCATATCTGTACTGTAGTATCATTGTTACCTTTAGATGTTTACTGTGTCTACCTGCGCGTGATAACATGATACATTGATGAGATAATGTTAACACGGGATCTGCAAGCACGGGTCCAAGACCAACTATTTCATAGCCGACTATTGCATTTCCGCTTTGGTATTACACTGCAAGAAATAATAATTTTTATTTATATGCCCTGTTCACCGATGCTAACGTCACATTGTTCAGTCAACAATGTGACATAACCATCGGTGAATAAGGCATTAACATGTAAATTATCGTTGTTGTGTACTGTGTTCATTTTCTCTGTGCGCAAGGACTACTGTGAGCATACTAGCGAGACTCCATATGCAGTATGATACTGTGCCTCTGCATCACGTGCTCTTGCATCTGTATCAGTGAGAGCCGCCTCTACTGTGCCAGTCGGCCTCTCTGCTTTCAAGTAACACGATTAACCTTCCCTCGCGTCTCAGAAGCTCCCTTCCCTCCCCACTCAGTATCTCCCGCAAGTTCCGATTGCTTCGTCACTCCCGTGGGATCGTGACTGGCTCCTCAGGCTTCAGCAAGCAAGCGGGGCACATACACGATGTAGGTGCACGACTTGTGCTGCTGGTGGTCGTGTGGCGCTGCCCGCTGGTGAGGGCTTGTGGCACGAACAAGCACTCGTGCAAGCCAACAGCTGGCGTGCAGACATCACGCCACTGCATGATCGTACATTGGCGTACGAGCGTAAGTGGGTATTATGGAGTATAGACCACGTGTACGCGATGAACTAAGCTTGTAAACTTGAGGCATGTATTAAATAAACTTGGTGGCTGGTAATAGACTGGCAAGCGCAACATTATTCCTCGCAGAATTGTTAAAGAATCTTACTGATGATGTTTGTCTTGTCATAGACGCCTACCGTAAGACGGTCACACAGAACATGCAACTGCTGAAGAGGCGATAAAAGTAGTGTAAGTCCTCTCATCATCAATGATCGTGCATTTTCGGCTCAACTTTTATCGTAACTCTTTATTTATGACAATTTATTAATGGCTTAGTCTTGGTTCTTGTTCGGATGCGGCCACTTCTCACAAAGCCCGTGAGAGTGATAAGCACCGTCTCCTCCCGTAGCAGTACATCACGCACGGCTGCTCCCAATAGGCCCTGACATTCCTCCAACACGCTTACAGAAAGTACCGACTCACGCCCACCGATAATTAGCCCACAACTATCCTCACACTCCTACAAGTCATCCTCGTTTCCTTTGGGTCAGTGTGGTAGGATCTCATGATACTCACCGGAACTGAGCGACGTAACAGTCACGAATGTCTGTCACGCTTCTCTGACCGTGCCTTTTACAGGATACCTGCTAGTTTAGCGATCAAAATCCTACAGGTGCCTTGCAGGATACATGTTACTGCAGAGGTTGAGTCCTGTCTGTGTCTTACAGGATACCTGTTAGTGTGTCGAGGGAGTTCTACCGTTGGCTTACAAGATACCTGCTAGTGTTGCGGTCAAATCCTACAGATGCCTTGCAGGACACCTGCTACTGCAGAGGTTGTGTCCTACCTGTGTCTTACAGAATACCTGCTAATGTGGCGGTAGAGTCCCACCGGCTCCTTACAGGATGTCTTCTACAGTGGAACGCTGGAGCCCCGCCGATGCCCTACAGGATATTTGCGAGTACAGCGGTGGAGCCCTAGCAGTGCCTTACATGATACCTGCTAGTGTAGTGGTCGAGTTCTACTATCTGTGCCTTACAGGATACCTGATCGTGCAGTGGTGGAGTCCCTCCTTGGGTGGGAGGACGGTCCAGTAGCCCAGACTCTCAAGACCGTCGCTCACCTGAAGAGAGGAGAAATTGAAGGTTAGAAATCATAAATGGTTTCTCCAGCGCTTAGCTTGCGTGTTTATTCAATAGAGTTAGTTGAAAACGTCCATGTATACAATGTCATAGAGATTTTCTTTCCTGTGTTAACTTGCAGGAAGTGTGTTTGAGAGTAACGTCTGTTTCTGAGAACTGACGAGCTTACATGTTTCTTTCTTTATTATGATAGGTAATTATGAGGACATCCGCCTTTAAAGTGAATTAATTATATTAGTATAAGTACCTAATAATGTGTCATAGGCGAATATCGGTCAGACATGCCACCTAAAATTATATATACTATTAATAATGAAAGCGCAACTTCCCTCCAGTGAACACGTCAACCATATTTCGTGAGGAAGTTGTAAGTTATAGTGCTGCTATGTAGGCCAATTTTAACAAATGGGAAATTGTGTCAAGAGAAATGAAGTTTATCTGGAACACGGAAGCTGCACTTCTTCTGAGCGCATCAGTGTTGGCGTTATTGGAGTAAGCACGTGAACGGTCGCTCACGCTGCACGGGAAGCTGTGAGTGAACTACACCGTAATGGCCGACTGTGCTCGCCAGAGAATGCTGACACTCGTACAAACAGTCACAATCCCTCGCATTCCTCTTCCAACTTCAGACTTTTGCTGTTACCGTTTTATAAAGTCTTTACCTCTGTACTGTTATTGTTAATCCCTTTCAGATAAGTTAACACTACAATTTTACAATTTTTTATATTTCTATCAGGCCGAAGCGAGGCCTATTTGACAGCTTATTTTTGTATGATGAGATAACACAAATGACTAGTACCTATTGAGATTGTTGATAGTCCATCATTACCCAATAAATTAATTATTGTACAGAAATGATTTTATCTAAATGCACTTTATTATAACCAGTGATTATATATTTGTTCCAACCAGTGATTACATGTTTGTATGTAAGGCATTTTTTTTTTTAGAAATATATACCATACAATCCAATGGTAATCTACTGAAATAAGACGTTCTCATTCCAATGACGTCACGCTCGATGGCTTCCTCCAACCACGCCCAGCTGATAGGCAAACACAAAACAGGGGTGAGGGGGTGGGATACACGACATAGGAGTTTACCTTTCCTCCACCATCTGCTGGAGAGGAAAGCTCCTTCGTTTGCCGGCATCAAGTCGCCGCTGAATAAGAGTCTTTTAAGCTTTACAGTAGTGTTTACTTTTCCTCTCCGGGGCACATGCCGGTAACACATTACAATAATGTTTCAAGTAGAGACTGTTTACATGTGTGTTGACAAATGTTTGAAGGCAACAACATCCCTTCCAACCCAAACTTGGCTGTCTTTTGATAGTAGAAAGATTATTTCTAAAGTAGAACGTAAAAGAGAACATTATGCATCTACTTAGTATCTGTAGAAAAGTATGAAGAAAGTACAAGGTTCTAGTTGGAAGTAGCATCATACGATGGCGCTCGAAACAACTGAAATCATCACTTTAAGAGAAAGCTTCCGATCCACGATGTCGGTTTGATATTGTCCCAATTTGCGTCGGTATCATTGCTGGGCACCGTTTTGCAACGAGTCAGGTACCAACGCGGGGCATCATTTTTACCGTGCCAGTGCCAGACATCATTTGTTAACTCCTACCCTGGCACTGATGCCGAACACTGTTCCTAAAACGAGCTACAAGCTGTTACACACGGAATCTAATTATCGACAGTTCTGGTAGAATTAATTGTGCCGTGACTTGAATGTTTTGATTGTTTCGCTGTTTATAACTTTCCTTGGAAGTTTGTTATTTTTTTCGACAACTCTAGACGTGAAGAAGTTACGCGTCATGTGACACTCGATTTTAGTTCGCACTTTTCTTCTTAGGTTAGTATCGTTAGCTAAAACACGTTTTGTCAAAATCGTTTATTAATATTATGAAAATGTCTAGACCTAAAACAGATCCTTGAGGCACACCGCATGTTACATTACCCCAAAGGAAAGAGGCTTCGTTTTATGAAACTCACTGCCGTCTATCCGTGAGCCGACATTTTCTCCAGCTATTTAACTCGCCTCGAATATCGATGTTGTGCAATTCACCCATCAGCGTGTTTTTTTTCTAAGAGTTCGGTAATTTTATCCGTAGTCGAATTTCCATAAATTTTCCAATGGCTGGGATAATTGCCCGGTAATTGGCGATACACTATTTGTCCTTTTCTTAAACTAGGAGTAACGGTGGCCTATTTCCACTGGAAGGGTCTATTTCATTTGTATAAGTTAAAGTTAAATTTTTTAAAGGAAGTTCGATGATTTTCAGTCTTCTGGGAAGAACTTGGTCTGGACCCGAATATTTTATGGCCTTCAACTGATCTATATATGTAATAACAGTGTCAGGGGAAGAAATACAGTGCTAATGGTTTCAATTTGTCATTGCTACGATATCCTGAGGATTCAGAAAATCCGAATTCTCTTACGTAAATACAGAGCAGAAAAATTGGTTCGGAGAAAACTCATTATAGTGTCAGCTTCTATCTCTTCATGATTGTTCTCCAGCGGACTCATTACTCGAAATATTGCTAACAAATTGCTCTGAGGTTAGTTTTGGCGGTCTCAGCAATTGCATTTTTGAAATTTGACTTTTTACGTTCCTGGACCTTCTTCAGAACTCTTCTGCTGATGTTAAACTTCTTTTTGCAGGGTCATGCGGGTATTTTTGATATGACGCGTTTTTTTTTGCGACTGAAGATGCAGCAGTTCTCATTTCCAATACGTAGGCAGATTGACTGCCACCCACGTGATTTTTTGCGGGATATGATCAGGCTCAATATTTTTACGTGTTGTTCTTGACGAGTAATGTATTGTTAACAAATTATTTGTCGATCGATTGACGTTACGTTTGAGGATCATATTCGCTGACGTCATTGACTCTTGTAAGCTATCAAAGTTAGTTAATTTAAAATTTGATTTTACCGCATTTAATTGACAGTTTCAACTCAAGTTCTGTCATTAGAAGGATGCAGTTATGGTCGCTTTTTCCAAGTGGTTCGTCCACCTCAACGATTGTCACACGAGAGTCGCTTGCTTCAAATAGAAGATCAATAATATTGCTCTCTTGTAGATGCCTTTACCATTTGGGTCATGAACTTAACGTCAACAAAATCAATCAGGCTTGGCCTGTGGCAGTATATATGTCTGTTTCTCAATCTATGTCAGAAATATTGAAGTCTCCAAGCACAAACGTTGATTCAGGTAGAGGTGCACAATCAATTCTGTAGTGTATGTACTCTTCCATAACTGATGCATCTCTTGAAAATTTGCGGGGAAAATGTGTATTCTTCTTATGTCTATTGAACTTAAAATATCTACAATCGTGTTGAAATTTACTGAAAATTTCATCACAAATGAAAACCTGAATCAAATTAAATAAAAGTTATGGAATAAAAGTTCATCAAAATATTAGAAAGTGTTTTATCCTTTGACCTTTTCAAATTACCTACAGCAAGTTTACATGTCGACAAGCGTGCACCTAAACATATTTCATCGTGTAGCAGCAGCCACAGCTGCCTCACCCCAGACTTCAAGCCTCTCGATGATATCGTTCATCCGACGCGCTCTGATACCATCGGTCGTCTGTTCGTGTCTGGAACACGTTATACCGTATGCGACCATTACCAGCTTGTTACCAACATTGTCACGGTATATCTACCGTGGACGATTTAGTACTGTACATTTTAGGTATATCATCGAATTGACGTCCCTCTGTAGACTAACAAATGTTGGTCGATAGATCCTCACTCGCTTTCATTTCTGCTCTCTGGATTGCATCGCATTAATTCTGCGAGCAGACACAGCAGTTCTTCAAAGTGAAATTCCACAAATTACAATACATAACGCACTTTATTGTATCGTATCGTAACTTCAAACTAGCTTTCCAAGTAACTAGCCACTTGCAATTTGCGTGAAGTTTATTTATTTTGAATTCTATTTATATTGACACCATACAAAACTTGAAGACATTTATGTAATTTGGGTTTCAACCTCTGTATTGAAGTTATGGTATTGTTGCTAAATGTGTCTTCAAGGTGCACTACATTTCGCACCATCGAAGTTCTGTTTTCATTGTGGACCAGTAAAATAGGGCCCATTTGATAACGTAGCACTACTTAAAATCGCAGAAGAATAATAATTTTTCTATTCGGGGTACGAGTTAATATTGTGCAGAAAAGCGTGCGAATGAACTTTTCCTAAGAAGAAGGCCAGCGAGGAATCAACAGTTGCTACTCCACACGCTGAAATATATTTTTCGTGTAAATTACTTCGAGTGGATCTTGAGTGGACCTTTTGTGCGCCTCATCTTCTCATTAATACGTGCGCTCCGTTATGTCCATACGTAACAAAATAAACAAAATTTAAAGTTACACAAGAAGCAAGATTTTTTTTGTCTAAAAAATTAAATGCTCGTTGAATTTATTCCCTGTAGTCTGGCGAAGACTTGAGGGCCAAAGATGCAGTTTATCAAATTTTACTAACAGATTATGAAACATGAACATCCACTGAACAAAACGATTCATTGGGAGTTGTGAACTGCAGTGCACCTTCGAACATCTGGCCTGACTGTACCCTGAGTGCACTCACAGTGCTTTATTGATACGGTGTCTTGCGTAGACTATGCTTGTGTGAACTGTGCTTGTGTTAACTGTGCTTGTGTGAACTGTGCTTGTGTGAACTGTGCTTGTGTAGGCTGTGCTTGTGTGAACTGTGCTTGTGTAGACTGTGCTTGTGTAGACTGTGCTTGTGTGAACTGTGCTTGTGTAGACTGTGCTTGTGTGAACTGTGCTTGTGCAGACTGTGCTTGTGTGAACTGTGCTTGTGTAGACTGTGCGTGTGTGAACTGTGCTTGTGTAAACTGTGCTTGTGTAGACTGTGCTTGTGTGAACTGTGCTTGTGTAGACTGTGCTTATGTAAACTGTGCTTGTGTAGACTGTGCTTGTGAGAACTGTGCTTGTGTAGACTGTGCTTGTGTGAACTGTGCTTGTGTGAACTGTGCTTGTGTAGACTGTACTTGTGTAGACTGTGCTTGTGTGAACTGTGCTTGTGTAGACTGTGCTTGTGTAGACTGTGCTTGTGTGAACTGTGCTTGTGTAGACTGTGCTTGTGTG
>SDVV010039144.1:0-10660 GCA_016164225.1 Gammarus roeselii | reverse complement strand
TTGCATGTATTTATATATATTCTCACTTTGCTTGTTAAAAGTCCATTAATTTCGATTTATTTCAAGTAATGTTAGGTGATCGCTTGTTAGTAGACTGTCGAGTTAACAACGTTTATGTAAACTTGCCGCATATTTCGGTGATTGTTATGGGCGTTAAAGCGTTAGCAAGTTTAATTCATGGTTTTACTGTTAGAATGATTTTTTGTTGTAATGTTGGATGTGTTGCTCCTACCATTTTCGTCCTTTATAACGAATCTTTAATAAATCCACTCTAACATGTTGACAACAGATCTTTAATGTATGGTCCACAGACAACAAGGTGTAGGATATAAACCATGTCTAAGGTACACAATTAGTGAAATATTTATCAATGTACGACAACATTGATCAAATATCAATGAATTCATGTCGGCATATGCAGATATAATGTATGGCGTTTACACAGCTGATACCGGCATAAGTCGGCTTATGCCGATATAATGTTTGGCGTATGCACGGTTGATATCTGCATATGTCGGTATAATGTTGGAGTATTCACGGTTGATGTCGGCATATGCCGGTATAATGTAGGCGTATTCACGGTTGATGTCGGCATATGCCGGTATAATGTAGGCGTATTCACGCTTGATTTCGGCATATGCCGGTATAATGTAGGCGTATACACTGTTGATGGCGGCATAATGTAGACACATATTTTGTATGCATGTACAGGATCGGTTAACATCTGAGGTATTATTTAGCTCCAGAGAATAAAATCCCGTGTTTTTGTTTTTTTGTTACAAGATATTCAATGTGTAGCAGCTTTACGTCACATTAGGTTAAAAAATTTAATCATCCTAACCTAACCAACTTATCCAAGAATTATGAGTCATCTTTCGAGATTTCCTGCTTACGTATGATACTTATTCATTGAGTGGATCAGCTTCACGACATGTTATGTTAAAAGAACTAATCATCCTAACCTAACCCATTGTATCCGAGGAATGATGTATTTTCGAACAACTTTTCATGCTTGCATATGATTTATAGTGTTTTAGGATTAATGCATAACAAATATCACCACTTGTCTCTACATTTTGATCTATCCTTTGCTGTTTTCACACATACTTCCAATTTTGATCTTGCAAATTTAATCCGTTTCCATAAATAATTCGATCGTTGTAGCTATTTGTCCTATGATTATTGATTTTTGATAAGACACAAAAACCTAACCTTATGAATGGTATTCCGTCATTGATATGATTGATTTCACTTCAACACCTTATTTATTTCGTCGTCATTCATGACCCATATTAGTTAGCAGAGAAACCCCATTTTTCAAACTTTGATGGATTGAATGTTACAAGTAATTCAAATTTGTATCCATTTTCATACAAACTGACATATGGTCTCACACACATTTTTTTTACTTCTATGTCTCTACTTGGCTCCACATCCTTTGACGACTTAAATTGCATCTCTGATTTACATTTTCCTTTCTACATTCTAAATATCATGAAGGATGACGTTGCATATGCCGTCACAAATTACTGCTGTTTCCATATTAAGATCATTTTATTTCTTCTCAGCAAATATGGCATACCCACATTTCTCCATCAAAATTGTAATACTGCCAAATCAAGCTATACCTCTTTCTTCCACAACAGAATAACCACGACGACTGAGCATGATCTGATTCGACTCCGATTTATATCCTACCAATCTATACCTCATCTAGATCATTTACCCCGAGATAGGTTAATGGTTTCGTTTCATACCGTGTTACATATCATTCTACTGATTTCAACAATTCGATGTTACCTCCGATTAACTATCTTTATGTATTGTATTGCATTTTTTTTGCTCAGCCTTTGAGTTCAGGATAATATAAGCACTTGATGAAGGATTTTCATGGTTTATTATACATTACATTATTTACATACCTTGCTGGCATAATCAATGGCATCTAACTCGTTTTTTGATTTGAAACTGCATGGTTCACACATCCATTCGTACCCATCATCACTATATTTCAGCTTCCTCTCAAAATCCTTCGTATAATCCATCACATCTTTGATACGAATACCGAAGGCTGTTCCATTCCTGCGTTTCACAATTGTATTGCTTCTTCATCTTTTTAAACCTTATTTGTTCGAAACTTCTCCAATTCAATGTCTGTCCGATATTTATTCCGAAAGAAATTGCTGCATGCACTTAAAATTGTATTATGTTCTCAAGTAAAATTTATTTATCACCATCTCGGCTTTATTACACTTGAAGGTTTTCTGGTTGGACCATACCAATTTCAAGATTTGCCTTCTCATTTCCTTTGAACTCTGTTACATACGACTGAAGCATATCGAAATCAGTTTCCCAAATCCTGCATCCTTTATCCTTCAAGCATATATGAATAGTTTTCACTCATATGATTCTTGTTCTACTCATTTGTAGATAATAGGTTTATCCACCTTATCATCTTCGGAGATTTTCTTCTTCCAACACTTGTACACAAATTTTGAGACGTGAATATTCATTTAGTTTATTCTATGATGAAACATAAGTCTCCGCTTGATCTCGACGTAATACAGATTCCATTCTCGGTATGCAGCTAGCTATTATAAATTGATACTACATGTTTTTCGCGAAACATTAGGCCTAACATTTTTCGCCTATGTCACACAATCTGCTAAAGATTGGCAAAACTACAGACTCGAGTTGATAGATTTGATGAGAAAACCCTAAATCAAAGAAGAAATATATGACATAAGTATGAAAAGGGGGGGGGGGAGAGGGGGAATCATCCATGTTTAGATTAGGATGAGTTAGGTTTACGGCCCCTCAACTTTACAAGCCTTTAGTGAAAAATGCTTCAGTGGATCTGGTAAATGCACGAATAAGTTAGACATTCTATATTGGAACGCTATCTCATAACAAAGCCTGAAATAATCAATAACTTTCAAGTGTATAAACTGCACACGGATCACAATTTATAAAAGTATGACATGCGGGAATGAGCATCTAGTGATGACATGCGAGCGAATAACATAAGATGTATATTAAATTCTTGAACAATTTTAACACAATTTTCCGTTTCGCCAAGACGACACGGAACCGGACCCAAATCCAGTAACGAGAGGTAAAACATCAATATTTTAGATCATTACATCCAATTAAGCGTATTTTATACCCAACATTCCATGAAATCAGTCGAATTTATATCAAATATAGATTTATTACTATGATAACCAATCAAAACATACAACCACAACTATAAAATAGCTAAATAAGATCATCTACTCTACCCTAAGCAACATTGATCAACTATTATATACGGTGTATCCTACCACACCAAGATGATATATCCTACTCCAATATCCTACGTGATCTGGTTCATGACTAAGATCATATACCAACATAACAGCCATACCAAAAAATCTCTGATATATAACACTTAGTTTATGCGAAAAGAAAAAATCTACGATACCTGTTCAAATCAATAACGAATTCTTAGACCTAACTGATGCTATGCCTCTAGTAGGAGAAAATCAAAGCCCACTGTGTTATAACAACGAACTCTACAATACTTTACTATGTTACTTCTCAGAAAACTACCGCCGATATATAACAAATTTGAAGGAAACACCCAGTCACGGTACATTTTCATTTTTATTATTTGCTTCTATGTTCCACCGGAGTCCCAACGCGAAGTTGATGCTGACTCCCCCGTTGGGCGGTAGTCACGGTGCAATACCACAGAGATACCATGCATCTGTCAAGTCCATCATCTCTGAACAGCGTCGAGCTAAGTCACATCCTGGACATAACCAAGAATCTATACACAGGTACAGTGTTCAAGAATTGGCCTGACATTAGTCGCAAAGAAAATGACCATAAAAGTCTGGGCATCTGTTCACTGATGACCTAAGTAAACCACTACAACGAATAGCAGCTTGTCGGATAACCTCTGTAACAAACCCGTGGAACTCAAGATCGACGTCAACAAGAATTTACAAAATTCACGTTGAACATGGATGAACTTCAAATGACAACCAAAGAGTAAGCCACCTTTACACCAGGACCCCATCATCCAGTTAATCGTTATCTAAAACGTTACACTGTAGACTTGCTAGGGTTCAATGATGATATTCCGCAAAGATGCAATACATTCCTATGATTATGGTGGAAAATTAAACAGCAACAACAACAATAAAAAAGTCAAATAAGATGCTCTACTCTGCTCTAATACACATTAAATATGTAATCCACTCGGGTATCTGTCATAGCAAATCGGTCTACTCAAACAAATAGGCATAAACACAACGGGCTTTTGTCCATGTGACACCACTAACTCTTCTTTATTAGTGAAGAATGGTCCTACAATAATCATACAATAACCTAACATCAGGACCGAGTTTGTAACAAATGGGGTCTTCTATATTTATAATAACCACGTCAAACATAGTACCAGGATGTAAGAAGATAAATAAAACACTAAATAATATACAACTTGTAACTAAATTATACATGAAAAATTGTTCTACATTGCAGATACAAACGTAATTTATCCTAATATTCCGTTATTGTATAAAATACCCAAAGATGTAAACTGTACAGAAGATATAAACTGTACAGTGAACATACAAAACTGAAAGACATACTAAAACTCTCGATTTATAACAAAGTAAGAAGATCACTACTCTACCATACCCAAAACATACATTAAAGCAGTGACGAACGAGAAAAAAAAGCATGTAACTAACCGAACAACTGACGTGAATAAGATAACCAGGAAATGCGAGCAACATCTGCTGAAGCCTACAATAAATGGTGTAGAATACTTTTACGCGAACACGCTCTAGTATATTCAAAATCTGATGGAATTATACTCCAATTCAGTCCAAAACAGGGTCAAATTAACAATTATTTTACTAAAGGAACCACGACTTAATCTTAACAGAATGTCATATATACATATGAAGTACCATAATGATGCAATAACCGAACAATTATGCCTGAAATAGTGTGCTAGATGGATGATGCAAACCTTAAATATCCTATAAATTTCTATAACTGTATAAGATAACTATGGGGTCTTCGCCTCAGGAGGAATGTTTCAGTCACCTCTTTATATGTTTTTCATTTCTATGAGTGCGATAGCTCGAGGGATAGAGTTACTGCTAGAGTAACTAAGAATAGAGCGCAAGGGTGCTAACATTCGACCGAAAGGTCCCAAGTCTCGTCAAAAAAAACGGATACTTGTCCATTGAAATTGGTTCAGGTGTTATTACAGGTTCTGTAATGTAAACAGACCATACATTAAATAAGTTGTCTTTGAACCGGACCCAAATCCATCGTCGAGAGGTAAAACATACCAATATTATGGATCGATACATCCAGTTAAGCTAATTTATACCGAACAATCCATGAAATTCTGCAAATTCAAACCTGAGACACGTATATTCATATGATAATCAATCAAAACGTATATAACTGTAAAAAAAAGCTAAATAAGATTCCCTATTCTACCCTAATAGATATTGATTAAGTACAATATGCGGCATATCCTACCCCAGAAGATAAATCCTACACAACAATAGAAGGTGCATGCATAGTCGATAAAACCAATTTTGGATCGTTACATTGAGTTGAGCTAATTCAAACCCAAGAATCCAAGAAATTAGGCGAAATTCATACCTGTTACACATACATTCATATGATAATCAAGGTTTCAACCTTTCATACTGCATGAAGAATATTATGTAACTTAAATTCATTATCAATAAAAAATAACCTTATAAACGTATGTTATCAATAGCCCTAAGCATTCAGAGGACCAGCTTTCAAATGCATATATGCAATATGACATGCAACGAAATTTCAAAATAGTATGCCCACCATTGAAATGCAAATACCCATATGTAAATAAAAAATATATAACCTATTACCAAACCATTAACTTATATAATCTAATAACTAACGAATAATCCGAAAGCTGTCCGATCATCCGAATGAGTCACCCGTTAGCCGCCTGCCTGACTTCGGCCGTTCGTGAAAATATGGGAAACAACCTCTCTAGACTGAAAAAAAATTAATCACTATCTAATTCCTCCTCAGGGCAGTTTCGAATATATATTAACTACTCTTAGCAAGCTAAGTAAACATTGTGAGTCTTATGAAATCAATATTGCTTTACCGGGTGCATTGCCTATTTGCTGCGGTAGTAGTACATTCCGTCATTACGGATTGTTACAGGTAACTTACGGCTGATTATTCTCTAAGCTATTTGGTTTGTTCTTTATATTTCTTGCTGATTATTTTTGCACGTACGGCCTGTTTGTTCTCATGAATACCCTTTAGTCATACACCTATTATTATCAATCAAATTTCATTGATTGCTTTGTTTTTCAAGAGCTTTAGGCTGCTTGTTCATTGCCGGTGGTAAATCAATACATCAAATGAACTAGAATGAACTATAGTGATCATTTGTCAAGTGCCTTGTCCATGCGGACATCAGTGTCGTCCCTCGTAGTTGTCTGAGCGGCGGGTCGAAACTTATAAGTGGATCGTTTGATTGTACCTGGAGGGAGGTCACTACAATTACTTTGATGAAATACTAACTACTTGACTTCAATTTATTTTCTGGATACGACTTTAGGCAATAGTACATGTTCATATACCGGACCTCCTTACCTGAGGATAAGAGATAGGGCGATTTCTTCGCATTTGGAGTTGCTTGTTGAGTGACACTGAATACTTAAGAGTGCTGTCATTGCGAGTTTTCGAACGCCAGTTCGTTGACGGACGTTAGACAATTTATTAACATCCCCGGCCAGACTTCGGAACATCAGTGTTCAGTTTACGTGGAATTTCAAGAGTACTTGCGGAATTGCGGCCCTATGCTCTCTTGATCCGCTTGGAGTCACGCTATGCCGCCGATCTCTCTCGGGCAAGGGCGGTGGGAGCCCTGACAGTCCATGGAGGGCCAGATCGAACAGGCGAGAAGGGTATGAACTTCTCAATGAGTATGAACTTCTCAATGAGTATGAACTTCTCAATGAGTATGAACTTCTCAATGAGACATCAAAATTGACTGCAAGAAGAAAAAATCTTCAGACACCGAAGAGTATCTGAATTCTAAGCCCCCATCAATCAGACAGAGCCTCCGAAATTCTGGAGTATTTACAATTGCGCCAAGGACGCCTCTCCCCCTCAACCCCACGCTCTGGCTCCTCTCCTCTGAAGATATACTCAAAGACAGCTGGGCAGGGGCGGCAGCACAGGCAGCTCACCAACACGATCTTCCTCATATGTAAAACCCAAATCCAGTGTATTGCCAGACAGGAAGAAAGTGGGCTCCATAATTCACTGCAGAAGTCAGAGAGACGAGGAACAATCTAAAAATGTCGATTGGCCAAACGTAGGGTAGCTAATAGACAGTCAAATGTGGGGTACGTAACAAGTGATTCTGAACTATTTAGAGTAAAAAAGGTGTCAAATTAGAGGTGACCAGTGGTCAAAACAGCGTAAAATGGGATACATTTTTACCGTTTCTTACCCCAAATGCTACCCTTGGGGGAAATCTTAGCTGAACAAAATAGAAGGGGAAAGGAGTGGTGGCTCATTCCCATTGTAAAATACATATCAATGCCTTCCCCCCCCTGACCATTTTTTATCCAATCTAGTTCACCGCATGTGATTTAGCTATTACATGAATGGAGTTAATTTTTAAAGTTGACGAAATATTTTGAACATTTATTGGGGGACTAAAAAAAAAATGTAGCAGTAAGTATAGGTAGATATGTAGGCGGGCTTCTACATTGTTCACTTAGCTATATTACTGCACACTAGCCTAGGTAATTATATACATTAGGTTTTTACAGTTCTATAATCTCCGTTGGCCTACTTTATTGGCATGTCCCACACACTTCCAAGTGCAGGGACACCATATAAGCCTCTCCCATATAGGAGTTCTGGTTCAGGGATAATTTAAACAAATCTTTTTAGTGTACTCATGCACATCATCTTTCTCTGGCCATTTCAGTTGCCACAAGCCATCTGCATGCATCTTACCATTATGGAACTTTTGTTTAGCTTTGTTACAATACCTGGGAATTTTTCACATTCATTTAGCACAATAACGTAGGCTTTATTCTAACAAACTTTCCTTCTTCTTCTCCCTCGACATCTGAATTACCTCGTCAAGCCTATGTACCACATCCTTAAGTTCCCGTAGAAGAATATTCCTTATAAATTATATTATGCATGAAAACCTACGTAGGTAGCCTATAACAAGTATTATGGGGTGGAATGGTGGCATAAGCCTGGGGTGAAATGGTTGCAGCTATTCCACCCAAGCAGTAAATGTCACTTCTTATCATTAATGGAATATACCTAAAAATCCTCAAACCTGTTGAGTTATACATTAGTCTATAGGCGTTGATTCGCCGGAGTTTGGCGGATCTAGGTGCTTCAGTTTGGTCAGGACCTCGAAATTCAAAACGTTGTTGCTTTGTTATGGGAAATCAAAAATTTGGGTCAAAATCCTCAAAAAAGTGATCTATGAGGTACAATATGGGATAACATTACTCCATAAGTTTGATAGACGTAATGACAGATAAAGAACCGATCTTGGTCTACCAACAATCCAATTGGAAAAATCTTGAAAATTGACGAAGATATTTGCAAAAACCTGATATGCCACCATTCGACCCTACCCACCATTCCACCCCACCCCACACTATATGCTATACACATATACATCAGTGATGGGACGATACCAAAAACTTGGACAATACAGATACCAAAGAATTGGTCAACACCGACACGACCGATAGTAAAAATTCAGATGCTTTGCCGTTTTATAAACTTTTCCAGAATTTTGATTCAATGGCTGAATGATACATTTCCACTTTAGGAAATTTCATGTTCACAGCGATAAAAAAAAAGCTATTTCAGTAAAGATATTCAGTGATTGACCATCCACATATAATTATTGACTAAATAGACAGTATTACTCAGAAAACCTTACGGGACTTTAAATTAATAATCTCATTTTATATCTATTATATTGTAGCTACCTATAATATAAGGGTAAATTACAAGCACATCATGAGTCCTCATTTATTTATTCATTGGGGATGTGCTGTTATATGACACCGATCTATTTCAATGTGTCTGCCATTTTTCACCTATACCAATACCGATGTCATCAATAATTGCGTACTTTGAAATAACTATGTACGCTGACGATAAACTTCGTATTTACGGTGTGTATAGCTACTGTTATGACTATGAATCACTTGAAGTTTCGACGATGTGTTGTAAACCAAAAAAATAACTTACGAAAAACCGTGTGGCGGGCTAGTGCCCCCAATCTGGGGTGATTTCCCGCACCGAACGGGGTGATTACCCGCACCCCCCATACATCAATAATTGAGACGCGAATTAAAAATTGGAGAGTACTAATAGAATGAGCATGCCCATATCAGTATATCAGTTGCTTAAAATAATATGCCAAGTAAAATATTAGATCTGTGATTAGTCTTTTTGATGCTCGTCTTCTGCTGCTGTCATACTCGACTGTCGAAGGGATTTTTTTTCCCAATTTCACCACGGGAAATGATGTTTTCTTCAAAAATTTAAACTAACAGTACAGGAAGTCATTTTTCCAAATCCTGAACTAGTTATGACCCTAACGTATCAGTAATTGAGCAAATATTACGAAAACACTATATTTCTAATAATACCATGAAACATGTAAGAAATTTATTTCTTCAACTCCAAAGCTAACTAATACATTACCATGAATACAAGGAATGCTAGGTAAAATATTACCATGACATGAAGAAATGATGAACATGATCATTCGTGGTTGTTAAATATAAATTAACAGTTAGTCCTAGACTGGTCGCCTTGTGTTTTAAAAATCGGGTCATAATTTAGTTTCGCATTTTAAAATTAGCTGTGGTATCATAGTTTAGGGTTATTTACTTCCAGATTTCATAATGTGATAAATTGCATTTAATTACTTTTAATCGAAGACAAACGATGCTATCAATCAACAAAATAGGCGCGGGAAATCACCCCCGATCGTATTTTCACCCGGAGTGATTCCCCGCGGCTGTATAATTGTATATATCTACAAAAGTTAACATTTCTTTCCATTTTTGTTATTTATTACTTGCTTCCGTGTTCCACCGGAGTCCCAACGCGAAGTTAATGCAAACTTCCCCGTAGGGCGGTTAACATTTCTTTCCAAAATCCTTCTAACGCAAAGAACTACGACATATTTCGATTTTGATTTGAGGCTCATTTCCATCAGAGCCTCAACGTGAGTCAGAAATAGGCTCCTCCGTAGGGCGCGGAGTTATTTCAAGTATCACCACCAAATATGGCCCTAATCCAATGGAAATTCTAGCTACATCATCAAAGTTTGCGGAACGTCGGTATTCACGAACCAAAATTATCAGGGACCTGAAAATGACAATGGCGATTTCTCATTATTATGTGCGCGTTTCAGATTCCTTCAAGTAGTTGATACTTACTGACAAAGAACTGCTCTTTCAAGTCCCGAACTGAAATAGTGACATTTCCGACCTTTAGGGCCAGGTCCAAAAGGGGGGTGCGGGGATTCACCGGTGTTGACAATTTCGGGGAGTCACCCCGGTCGACGCTATATATA
>SDVV010039143.1:0-10660 GCA_016164225.1 Gammarus roeselii | reverse complement strand
GCTAGCGAGGTTACTTCGATGCGTGCTAGCGAGGTTACTTCTAATGCGAGCTAGCGAGGTTACTTCGATGCGTGCTAGCGAGGTTACTTCGATGCGTGCTAGCGAGGTTACTTCGATGCGTGCTAGCAAGGTTACTTCGATTGCTGCTAGCGAGGTTACTTCGATTCGTGCAAGAGAAGTTACTTCGTTGCGTGCGAGCGAGGTTACTTCGATGCGTGCTAGTGAGGTTACTTCGATGCGTGCTAGCGAGGTTACTTCTAATGCGAGCTAGCGAAGTTACTTCGATGCGTGCTAGCGAGTAAACTTCGATGCGAGCTAGCGAGGTTACTTCGATGCGTGCTAGCGAGGTTTGTCCGATGCGAAGTAGCAAGGTTACTTCGATGCCTGCTAGCGAGGTTACTTCGATGCGTGCAAGCGAGGTTACTTCGATGCGTGCTAGCGAGGTTACTTCGATGCGTGCTAGCGAGTAAACTTCGATGCGAGCTAGCGAGGTTACTTCGATGCGTGCTAGCGAGGTTTGCCCGATGCGTGGTAGCAAGGTTACTTCGATGCCTGCTAGCGAGGTTACTTCGATGCGTGCAAGCGAGGTTACTTCGATGCGTGCTAGCGAGGTTACTTCGATGCGACTTCGATGCGTGCTAGCGAGGTTACTTCGATGCGTGCAAGAGAGGTTACTTCGTTGCGTGCTAGCGAGGTGACTTCGATGCCTTCTAGCGAGGTTACTTCGATGTGTGCTAGCGAGGTTACTTCGATGCGTGCTAGCGAGATTACTTCGATGCGTGCTGGCGAGGTTACTTCGACGCGTGCTAGCGAGGTTACTTCGATGTGAGCTAGCGAGGTTACTTCGATCGTTGCTAGCGAGGTTCCTCCGATGCGTGCTAGCAAGATTACTTCGATGCGGGCTAGCGGGGTTACTTCGGTGCGTGCTAGCGAGGTTATTTCAATGCGAGCTAGCGAGGTTACTTCGATGTGTGCTAGCGAGGTTACTTCGATGCGTGCTAGCGAGGTTACTTCGATGCGTGCTAGCGAGGTGACTTCGATGCCTTCTAGCGAGGTTACTTCGATGCGTGCTAGCGAGGTTACTTCGATGCGTGCTAGCGAGGTTACTTCGATGCGTGCTAGTGAGGTTACTTCGATACGTGCTAGCGAGGTTACTTCTAATGCGAGCTAGCGAGATTACTTCGATGCGTGCTATCGAGGTTACTTCGATGCTTGCTAGCGAGGTTCCTCCGATGCGTGCTAGCAAGGTTACTTCGGTGCGGGCTAGCGAGGTTACTTCGATGCGTGCTAGCGAGGTTATTTCGATGCGTGCTAGCGAGATTACTTCGATGCGTGCTGGCGAGGTTACTTCGATGCGTGCTAGCGAGGTTACTTCTAATGCGAGCTAGCAAGGTTACTTCGATGCGTGCTAGCAATGCTACTTCGATGCGTGCAAGCGAGGTTACTTCGATGCGTGCTAGCGAGGTTACTTCAATGCGTGCTAGCGAGATTACTTCGAAGCGTGATAGTGAGGTTACTTCGATGCGTGCTAGCGAGGTTACTTCTAATGCGAGCTAGCAAGGTTTCTTCGATGCGTGCTAGCGAGGTTACTTCGATAGTTGCTAGCGAGGTTCCTCCGATGCGTGCTAGCAAGATTACTTCGATGCGGGCTAGCGGGGTTACTTCGGTGCGTGCTAGCGAGGTTATTTCAATGCGTGCTAGCGAGGTTACTTCGATGCGTGCTAGCGAGGTTACTTCAATGCGTGCTAGCGAGGTTAATTCGATGCGTGCTAGCAAGGTTACTTCGATGTGTGCTAGCGAGGTTACTTCGATGCGTACTAGCGTGGTTACTTCGATGCGTGCTAGCGGGGTTACTTCGATGCGTGCTAGCGAGGTTATTTCGATGCGTTCTTGCCAGATTACTCCGATGCGTGCTAGCGAGGTTACTTCGATGCGTGCTAGTGAGGTTACTTCAATGCGTACTAGCGAGGTTAATTCGATGCGTGCTAGCGAGGTTACTTCGATGCGAGCTAGCGAGGTTACTTCAATGCGTGTTAGCGGGGTTACTTCGATGCGTGCTAGCGAGGTTACTTCTAATGCGAGCTAGCAAGGTTACTTCGATGCGTGCTAGCGAGGTTACTTCGATGCGTACCAGCGAGGTTACTTCGAAGCGTGCTAGCGAGGTTACTTCGATGCGTGCTAGTGAGGTTAATTCGATGCGTGCTAGCAAGGTTAGTTCGATGCGTGCTAGCGAGGTTACTTCGATGCATGCTAACGAGGTTACTTCGATGCGTGCTAGCGAGATTACTTCGAAGCGTGCTAGTGAGGTTACTTCAATGCGTGCTACCGAGATTACTTCGAAGCGTGCTAGTGAGGTTACTTCAATGCGTGCTAGCGAGGTTACTTCTAATGCGAGCTAGCAAAGTTATTTCGATGCGTGCTAGCGAGGTTACTTCGATGCATGCTAGCGAGGTTACTTCGATGTGTGCTAGCGGGGTTGTAAAAACTCGAAATGCTTTCCTGCAGCGGCATAGATACCCGCTTGCTCCTAGGTTAAACCAACGACAAAAATGATCTTACTTAATCTGTTTGAATTCAATACAAACCAAAAGCTTGCGAATTGACTACGAATTTTTACTGTGCAGCTCTCATAGATGAATGTCGCATTATTCGTGTATGAATAAGTTCTCTAACTAAAAATTGATTTTGTTCAGACAAAGTGGGTTGCGTCCAGGTAGAGAATTTGTGTTCATATATATTGGTATATTTAGATATTGATCATACTCGTGTTAAATATTTTTTAGTCAATATGTAACATCAGGACTAAATGCGCGACTTTTTCAGGGAGTGACTGCCGATGTTTCTACGTGTAAGCACGGTAGAATGTGCAGACACTCGAGCGTAAACGTTTGCTCATCTATTCATCTATAAAACTGGCAAGTGACGTAACGGTGTCGAGGCTTTATTAGAACTGCAAATTGACCTGTCAGATGCCAGTAAATATTTTTAATGCGTTCAGAACATTCCGAGTTTTTCCATCATATCAAAATACAAATAGCGGTGTCATTTGTCATACTTTTTTGAACTAACTCATTGAACATATCAAATAAATATTTGATGTAATTTTGATGCAACAAATATTGTTAGAGCGTCTGATTATTTGGGCAGTTTGTACCATCGAAGCAATAACTATATACTACAGTGTTAATGATCCATAGATGACCTGCACCGTAATGTAGAAGAGCTCTCCCAAAACCTCCAACTGCTTGTTGAACTAATTCGAGCGGCAGATTAAAGAATATCAAAGACATTGGATGCGGAGTTGCACTTCTTAGGGTCGTTTGCATTCGTGGATATCATCGATAGGGAGCGGCAATTCTGGTTTTGCTACAACAATTGCAAATAAGAAACTGAGGTGGTGGGACACTTATATGATAAATCAGTAAGCTACAAGTCACAGTCTCTTGCGTATTGAGAAATCCTCATCATGACATGCCAGAGAGAGCGTTTAACTTTCATAAATGTCGACATTGTAGATTTATAGAGAACGATAGGTTGTATGTTGGCGAAAAGGTTGTTTTGCACTCTAACTCCGGTGAGTTTACAACCTACTGATCCATATCAGAAAAAAATAGGTGATACAAGCGTTTTCGTAACTGTTTGGTTGTTTGAATAATGATATTATAATGTGCCACGAAAGTGGCATGATCTCGCTACAGTGCTTGTGACGAAAGTGGCATGATCTCGCTAAAGTACTGGTGACGAAAGTGACATGGACTCGCTACAGTGCTTGTGACGAAAGTGGCATGATCTCGCTACAGTGTTTGGGACGAAAAGGGCATGATCTCGCTGCAGTGCTTGTGACGAAAGTGGCATGATCTAGCTGCAGTACTTGTGATGGAATTGTAACTTGCTTGTCTCTTGGTTTCCCGTCCATACCCCTTGGAAAAGTGTCCGATTCCGTGTAATTCAGGCTAGTGTTCACTCAGATGTGATTGTAGCTTCCCACCATCTTTTTCAATTTCAAATCATTTGGTCCCAGGATAAAAGTAAATTCACATCAGGTAAGATAATGATTTATTTTCGACCTCTCATTTGCTGTATTAATAACAATATATTGATTGAGCTTGTTGGAGGAGTGCTCATAAAATGGAAGTAAAAAATTTTAAGTTCCCCATCACATATCAGAAATATGTTAACAAAATAAGAAAGATTTTTTTTTTTATAAAGAAAATCGAAAAATCGGCATTTTTATTCAACAACTTTTTACCAATCCCACATAAAGTACATACACAGTTATAACAAAATTATGCGATATAAGTTTTGATGAAACATTCAATATATTTTGCAAATTCCCAGAGATTGTTAATTAACATGAAAAAATCATAGTTTACAGTAATATTATTTTTTTCTGACAATAAGTATTTTTTTAGTTGTTTTAACAGATTTTACCAATCCAACTAACGAATATTGGATTTATTTATTCCTCAAGCATTATGGAAGGCAGATGGTTTGTTTTATGATAATTTAACGGATGTGCGGGTAATGAATAAATTACCCGTTGAAAAAATAGACTAGTTTCTAGCAGTTTATTCATTTTTGTCTCATCTTGACGATAACAAATTGCGGCCGGCAGAAAAACCAAGGTATGCAGTGATATTTGATTTTAATGTAATTATTTATAGGTGAACTCGTACTCTTTGTCCTCCGCCCGACCTTTCATGTGTTCCAAACAAATACTGTGCGGATGCACGAAATGATGCATTGTGATGACGAACCTCATAGATTCAATGAAGTGAAAGTAAATCGTGATGCATAATATGTGTTGTTCCCCGCTAAAAAAAAGTTTGAATATCCACAAAAAAGCCTTGATGGTGCTTTGCGGCTTCACTGTGCACATATAAAATTTACTATGATTTGTTCCATTTTTTGTGAATTGCTCCTAAGTTTCAGAAATAATTAAATGTTTTTTATTTGTATCGGTTAAGTCCAACTTGAATTACCCGTTCATTGATAATGATATCATCAAGCTCGTTTTCCAAGCACCCGCTAGGCTCACATTATATTACAGAGGATGCTGCTAATTGCAAGAGGTACGCAAGTCACTGTAGCATAACATCCACTGCGGCGTCCACAAGTGCCACTCTTCGTCGGATCATCTCATTAGAGTAAAATCTTACATTCGCTGGACTTTCAGCTGTGAGAACAAGTGGTTTATTTTATGTCGACGTTAGAAAAACGTATGATAATACTTGGATATATGGCGTCATGAAAGATCTTCACCGCAAGGGCCTGAGAGGTTTTCTACATACCACGTTTTATCCACCAAAGTCCGCAGATTCGTTCCATTGGGGTAAAAGCTGGTGACACTGAGTCGCCTCTTATCCCCACGAAATGAGCGTTCCTCATATCATTTGGAAAAAAAATCGATCATCCTCTCACAGGACAGGAGGAGGCTTTTTTCACTATAAGTGGACAACTTACATCAACTCCAGAAGTGCTTAAACAAAATTGGAACTGGGCTTCTTCGAACAGACTCCATCAAGTTTCTGGGTCTCGTGTTGGATCCTAGCAGTAACGCTGTTGAATAAATACAGGAATTATCCTTTTGATGAATTACATATTTGAAATATGATGCCGATCTGTTTATCTGGTACGATGCTGTACAGAATATTAGTATGTTCAACCCTTGACAATGGAAATGATCACGAAGATCCATCCGATCATCTCTTTCGTTCTACCCTGCCCGTTGCACCCCCAACAAATCCTTGAACAAACTAGCCAATGAACTTCCGCTTCCTTTTTGGCGAGGTACACTTTGGCTGCAGTGATATTTCAAGGCCGAAGGAGTCTCATCAAACAACCCAGCTCTCAAACACATCACCAACATTTTTGATAAGGGCCGCTTTGCCTCGGAAAACAATATTTGCCCGCCGTTTAACCAACACGGGGTGTTTCTAATGACCACAGTGAATATCACCCGCACAGCTATAAAAGCCATCTTTCTCATACCGAATTCTTCAAAATAGCTCACCTATTTGGATGATCATTTAAATCACCACACATACTTGGATGATCAACCCACCACCAGTCAACCAAGATCTACAAACATATCATAAAGTAACCACTTCAACCGATATGCACTGCCGAAAATTTTCGAGACTGCTCGAGAACATTATCCGTATCTCCACCATTTATACACATTGACGGTTCCAAAACCGACATCGGAATGGAGCTGCCGCTGTGTGCTAGGGCAACCTCACGTGTGGCTACCCTCCCACAACAAGCCTCTGTTTCATACGCGGTGTTCTACAAACGCGAATTGGTATCACAATATTTAAACAAATCGCTTCCTAAAGTGCGTCATCTACTCTGATAGTCTGATTTCTCCCACTCAGCTTAAAACTCTGACCTGCATATGCTTATCTAGCTGCACATAACATACAGCACGACCTCCTTATCATGTTAGAGACCAATTATAAGCGGTCGAAATCTGCTGGATCCTGGGTCACGCGGGGATAAGGAGAAACAAGAGGTCAGATCCCCTTGCTAAACTGACAATTTAACACTATACACTACTGAGTTTTGTTGCCCATCATCAACTTTCTTGAAGCATCCAGATGGAACAACACGCGGCATCAGATCGGACATAACAAGATTTTAGTCATACCATCAGTTGGTGAATTGGAAGTAAGTTTTCCAACAACGGAAACCAAATATTCATCAACATTGAACAACTCACAACCCTCTAATTTACTCAGACATGGAACCTTTCGCGCCACCATGTCATTTGTCCACCAAATGGCAACAGATGAAACACTTTCTGATGGAGTGCAGTGCAGTTGCGGTAGCTCGACGTGTTATCTCAAAGCACCCATTCACTCTACCAAACTTACTCACTGAACTCAGGGGCCCAAAATAAAAATAAATGCAATTTTACCAGTCTATATGGAGAAGTGTGAAAGATGAACAGCAGTTCAAGCGAACTCGTTCATCACTTAACAAAGCACTTAGTTTATTAATGAGGGGGCCCAGAAACGAGGATCTGTTCAGATGGATACCTATAAATCCTTCATTTTCTTTAACGTATTATTCGTGTATGTACAGGGGTATATATGTTCCATAACCAGAAATTGCAAGTAATGTTAATTCTCGCACACAATGATGTGCAAACCTATCAGAATTTATGATTTTCGAGCTATTCAATAGAGCCCACTGGGACTTGCCTCATAATCTCATCTAATCTGAAAAATCAATATAAAACAACCGACCTATTTGACTTTGAAATTGTATAAATGAAGACCAACTGAGTGAATTACGCGCAAATTCTTCATAAATTGAAGGTAAAAGGAAAAAATTTAGAAGGGACCAAGCAGAATTGATAAGCTTCACGCTCTACGGGAGAGCTTGTTAAACGTTAGATATCCGCGGCAGTTGGAACTCATTAATCTAACCCAATCTAATTACCATCGTCCTTAATAATCTTATTAATGACCTCTTCCTGGTCATCCATCTCAAACCCTGTATCTAGAAAACGTTAAATTCATTTTCCTTCCCTCTCCACCTCACCCAAATCAGCACCGCGCAGCAAGTTGGGACAGCTAACCCTCGAACATTTTTCTATGCGTCCTTGCAAACCCATGGTCCTGCACCTCATTACACCATTCAGCGCACCAAACATTTTACCCCCTCTCTTCAATCCTTATTCACGCCTCTAGTATTAGGCAAATGCAAACTCAGGTACCTGAGATTTACTACTTCTTCGAACAACTCTCAATTTAAGATGACACGCTAAAAAAATAATCTGCATATCGGTTTCATGGTAGAGGCTGACCGATTTTTTGCACAACTCATTGTGTTGGTGTTAGCGAAAAGCCTAATTGGTACCTACTTTTCATTCAACAAATATGTTAAACAAGAGGCATAATCGAAATATGAGGCTTCTACAAATACAAGACACTAATCCAATAAGAACCACCTCCATTTGATGTTGTCGAGGAGGAAATCATTGTGGAATTGATTCTATTGTAGATCACATTCACGTGGGTCCGCCAGCACGTTTTCTTCCTAGTGAAATCTGAACGAATCAAATTGGCACTTTAAAATAAAATTTCTATCAATATATACTTCGGTTCTTTGTTTCATGCTTACTTGAAGTACAAATAGCGGTTGATTCTGTAATGCGTCCATTTTTTCGATTATTTCATCGTTAAACACCATGTCAGACGAAATTGGTACGATTTGAACATGTTACTAATAGCAACACACCCAAGCATACTAAAAACTACACAGCTAGATAACACACTGAAACGTCTAATTCAGACACACTTTATTTGTAAGCGCGTGAACAACTTAGATTTTACTCTATCGTTTTGGAAACACTAATTGCATGATCATTACACACTCAAATGGACGAAGTTGCTAATATTTTCACATGTTTCTCAAATCAAAACGTTTAGGGTGCTGCAAATAAAACAATCAGATCACCCATCTTGGCGTGTGCAATGCACAGTATTTGTAGGAGTCTAATTCCGCTAGCGTTTTACCTCATCTAACACTAATGCTTAATCCACCTACTTTCGCCAGCAACTGTCTACTCCGATATACATTATATATACTAAACTCAGACACCAACCTAAACTAATTCTCATGAGAATCTGTCATCAGTGCCCTGTCATTCGTGAACAACAACTAGCCCAACTGGTATCTCCTTGTATTGCCTCCCAGCAACTCTGATCCTTGACCCAAAACACATGCGTTTACCTCTCTAAACTCTTTCACTCTGGGGTGAAATGAATGAAATGAATTTGTCAAAAAGTCGAGCTGTCTACCAGTCTATAACAACTATTTTGATTTGCTTTAACGAGTGAAACAGTTACAATTACAAATGAGAGGTTCAATGAGATGATCAAAAATATTTTTGAAGGCTGAAGGACATCAGAGCTGTGAATTGAGCTTGAAAGAGCTCCGGCGCACACCTCGACTGATGCCATGGACTTGTTGATCACTATTTACTAACGAATTCATTTCACACTGGAGTGAGTTCCCATCGCCACCAAGATCGCCCGACCTTTTTTCACTTGACTGCTTCCTCAGGGGTTATCCAACTATGAAATATTCCTACAGTGGCCTTGTATTTTTTGATATAACAATGAAATACCCGTCTCCTCATCAGCGTTGTTGTCTTTTTTAATGTCGTCATCTGCATCCGCTGATCGTCATTTTGAAAGGTTTGTATTTACATCCGCATCGGCAGATGTCTAAAATCTAATATCCTTTCCCACACTATTATTCCCAGTGATATCATTCGATTTTTTTTAAAGAGCAAAGAAAAGATTCCGTCACGTTGAGTTTTGATTTTGAAGATTTTTGATGTAATAATGGTCCAATAAGTAAGCCCGATAGTGAACAAAAATGTCATTGATTTCATGCGAATGATTTGTCAGAAATATCCGTGTCAAACGCACTAATATTGTTTTTTTCTTATAGACTAATGAAAAACATATTACTCTTGCTTTTAATGTCAATGTTGTCCCCGGAAAATGCTCATGCTTCCAGTGTGATACAAGTAATTGTGATGAAAGCGAACCATACTGTTTCCTTGATTCTGGGCAGTTACGTCTACAGATTTTGAAATCACTTCCATTCACACAGATGGAGGAGAGTTTTGATGAAAATTAAATCACTCAAATATCTCAGTTGCGTGATAACAAGTTATCAATCATAGATAAAGGCAAAAAAGTGGTAATTGTGCATTGGATTCGCTTCTAAGCAGATTGATTTGTTTTAACACTAATATGAATTTAAATGTATACATACTTTACCTGGAATATTATTTACATTTGTTGTGGTCCTAAACCTGTTAGTTTGTTTTTTCAAATTATTTTAGCTCCCGTTCAGAACTATTTCATGTCTATCTCTCGGCCGGCGCACAACAACTTGTCGCCGTGATGCAACTTGTGAGGCTATTCCTCCAGGCTCAACAATTTTTCGCTAACTTTTCAGGGGGAAGAAAAAGTTACATTGAAAACATTCCATAAAGTAAAGTATTTCAAACTGACGGACGGAAAGCATTTTATTTGCATTTTAAAGATACTAGCGTGTTAAAGGGTTATTAAAAGTAGCATCGTGCAGAAAAGGGCTGAGCAAAATTTGCTAAATTGCATCTGTCATTTTGAAATTAACTGGTTTTGTCTGCCTTTTCATCAATCAGCCTAATAATATATTAAATATGCCATCCTGTTATACAGGAAAATTCATAGAATGCTCAATTTTATCTGTTGATGTAGTAAACTTTCGTTTACTTTGCAGTCAGCAGATATGTACTCTAAAATGGTCCTTGAAAATTGTTAGTCTCTATCGAAAAAGTCAACGGACCTACGATTCAATAGTGGGCTTACATAGCGAAAAACATATTCCAATTCATGTAATCAAAATAAATGTATGACTTAAAAATGAACACAGACCCACAATGCCATTGTCTCGATCCCGCAGATCAATACCTGCATACTCCATAGCGTATTGGAATCGATATCCAACTCACAGCACCCGGAACGATTGTTCAAACCACACTTGAAGCAAAATTTTCACCAAAAAGAAACCGGATCCCACAATATCGATTGTCTCACGGGTTCATTACTTGAGATTGGATATCGATTGCAATAGAGAATATTCCAAAAAT
>SDVV010039142.1:0-10660 GCA_016164225.1 Gammarus roeselii | reverse complement strand
CCACATCTGTTCAATGTATGTTGTATATAGAACACACTGATTGCAAACCACATCTGTTCAATGCATGTTGTATATAGAACACACTGATTGCAAACCACATCTGTTCAATGTATGTTGTATATAGAACATACTGATTGCAAACCACATCTGTTCAATGTATGTTGTATATAGAACACACTGATTGCAAACCCCATCTGTTCAATGTATGTTGTACATAGAACACACTGATTGCAAACCCCATCTGTTCAATGTATGTTGTATATAGAACACACTGATTGCAAACCACATCTGTTCAATGTATGTTGTATCTACAACACATGATTGCAAACCACATCGCTCACATTTGTTGTTTATACTGAACGCTTTATGCTCTTTTCGAATTTCGATCCAGTGCATTTACGGTACGTGATGCTCACGCTGAATTATAATTCATTATTCTACATTGATGTTGCACGTAACCGATTTCTTGGATTGGTAAGAATTTTTTATTAAAAGTTGGAGTGTAATGACGATAGACCGATCAAGCAGCTAACGAAAAAATTCTGCAATAATTGATAGCTAGCTTGACCCTAACATCATAGCTATAATTATGCTGGTGAAATGTTATAGTATTCTTGGCTGAAACACGCTCTTGCAAGCTCCTGCAATTTTTCAATAGACCGGGCCATCTCATACTAGCAGTCCTTGTTGCATCCTTGATCATATTATTTATGAAGCCAATATTGGGTAATTATTAGTTTATTTTTGGTGTGTTCTGCCCCTTCAACCAGTGTTTGCCTCAGCCTGTGTGCCACTACCTACCTTTGTGCCATATAGCCAGAGCGCCGCAGCTAGTGCACGTTACTCCCCGTACGAACAGTGCAGACGCGGTAGCATGACTTGCACAGCGGAAAAGCCACTCAGTTAACCCCCGGGGGCGGGGCGGTGTATGTGAGTTGGGCGGTGTAGGGCAGGGGCGGATTGCGGTTTAAAGGGGGGTTTGGTTTGAGGCGGGAGGCGGTTTAGGTCGAGGTGCGAGGGCGGTTGTTGTTGTTTCGCAGCACATGCCTAAACAGTGGTGGGAGAGTCGCCGCCTTCGCACAGCCTGAAAGCCCAGATACACACCGGCATGTGCCTGTTGAGATCCTATGGTCAGTGCAGGCCCCCATATTTGGCCCGCACCCCTTTGATCACGCACCGACGTGACATGATTAAATCTGCCGATTGCGAAGGCGATGTTCAATACCAATGCGTGCTCGACCATATCGGGCGCGCTCCGGCACTGCAGGCACCACAGATCGGATGGGGCGTTCCTCGATGTTCATATGACAGGAAGCAGTGATATGCCAAAACCTCAGCCTCGTCAGGTGAACCCTGTCACTCCTGAGCAACCTCCTGGTCCACCTCCAGCAGTGGTTCAACTATCAATCATCGCAGGTGCTGTGAAGCGTCTTTATTCGTTTATGCATAGATGTGTTATCTGTAGGTTGGGAAATCTCTCTGAAGGTAGTCAAAGTGTGCTGTCGCTTTGTTCTGTATGTTTCTGTGGGTTTGACTTTGATTCAGTAGGTGGTGCTGGGGATGAGCTGGCTCCAGAATCTCGTTGAAGAATTGTCCCCCTTGCTATCAAAACGATGT
The DNA here is from genome assembly GCA_016164225.1 of Gammarus roeselii. Taxonomy (NCBI): domain Eukaryota; kingdom Metazoa; phylum Arthropoda; class Malacostraca; order Amphipoda; family Gammaridae; genus Gammarus; species Gammarus roeselii. The sequence goes on along the minus strand of SDVV010039142.1, from coordinate 9,043 downwards.
TTGAGATGCAGGACCATGGTTTCATAATGGAGATGGAGAATAGGTGTGATCTCTATATACAGCCCGTTGCGATGCGCAAGATTCTTTGTAGGGAGCTTTCATGTGAGCGCCAAGTCACAGGACAAGACAGTCTTTGCGTTGTGATTGATGGATGTGCTGAAATGTGTGAATAGTGATGTTTTTAATTCTTTAGAATGTCCGTTGATAGTTCTGGTAAGTACCCACAATACCTTTGGTCTTATTTGAACTTTGGTGCTGTTGTTGCTTGTGTGAGGTTTTGGCGTCATTCCTCTATCATATTTAACTCCAAGTAATGTGTGTGGTGTTTGGACTGAGCGATATAAAAGTGTTGTCGAGTGTAACATGAGGGTGTATGTGGTTTTCACTGTTACCTGGTGTTAATTATGATAAAGATGACGTGTTTGCGGACACATTAGCTTACTTTGTTGTCCGGCAGCCAGACTTTGAGTGAGTTCAGACATTGCTTGAGGTGTATTGCTTCGATCTCGCGTTTGTGATGTATGGTGATTGCTAGGTCTGCCGCGTATGAGCTGATGTTGGTTTAGGTTTGTGTTGGTGTGAGCAAGTCGTGCACGTATCAAGTCGTTGAAGAGTAAGGAGGGGAGTACCATTTAGTAAATAGCGTGTTCGTGATACCATTTTATTGTAAACTGTGTGCGCACATCTGCCTGAAATGAAATTAGCGAATCATTTATTGTATTTTGGATGGATGTGTGTTGAACAATTTGTTTATGAAGACCTGTCTTGGAACTGTTTCGAAGGCCTTCTGACATAATTGACGCATACCAGGGGGCATTAGGCGGGCTTCCTTTCGCTCAGACTCATGTAGTGGTCTTCATGAGGTTGGTCAGCAGTGTGGTTGTAGAGTGTTGTATCCTAAAACAGTTTACTTTGTATTGGAGAATGGTATAGAGCATTAATTTTGTTCAGAACCAGTCTCTCCATCATTTGCGAGGGAACTTAGAAGGAGCGAAATAGGTCTTTGTAGGTTGGTTCTGTGTGATCTTCGTTAGGATTCAGGCTGGTATGATAGAAAGGAGAGGTTGAAGATGTCTGTAAGAGTCCTAATGGCGTCTGGACATGGTTGCTCAAGATGGATGTATGGCATGCCATCAGAGCATAATGCTGAGCGATAGCATGCCATCAGAGCATAATGCTGAGCGATGGCATGCCATCAGAGCATAATGCTGAGTGATGTCATGCCATCAGAGCATAATGCTGAGCGGCTTCTGATCGATGTAAAGAGAGGGGCGGTGTTTGTGCTGGTCTGTAATTTGTTTAGCTGTTTGAGTATCTCCCTATTTTCTGCATGGTGTGGTAGGTGGTAAGTGATCGCATGGTGTCTCTTAAGCACACCTGCTTCTCGTTTGTCTGCTTGTATGCGCGTGTTGGGGCGTGGGTTTACCTCACGCGTGTCTACATGGTTTGTGTTGTCGAGGCTCCTGATCAATTAACATAATTTTGATGGTGATTTTCGACAGGAAGTATTTGTCGGAACATCCGTCATTGGTCCGTCGGTTGTTCACTGATGTCTGTGTATAATTATAGATTTAGGTTTGAATATGTATGATTCTGTCGTCAGTAGAGGATGCCTAAGTTACGGATGTGGTCTCGCTGATGCTTTTGCGCTTAATGGATGCAGAAAAGGTTGCATTGAAATCACTGACGAACCCGGAGGATATGTGTTTTATGTGAAGTTTGATTGGCAATGTCAATATATATGTATTGTGTGATGTCAAAGTCGTATGAAGCGAATTCTTTTGACTCCATTTAGTCATCTTATTCTGATTTTGTTTTGTTTGTTAAGTACGCGAGGTCTGGTTGTGGATGGAGGGTCGAAGTTGATGATCGATAGCAATAGGGAGGTTGTCACAGACATGTTTTGGTGGACTGACCATCGATAGTTTAGTACAAGAATAGGAAAGCAGAATGTGTGGAGAATATATCCCACATGCCTAGCACGGAGAAAAGGTTAGTGTATGTATGCATACGTATATATGTATGTACTTATGTATGTATATATATATATATATGTGTATGTGTATATTATGTATGTATATATTTTGTGAACCATCTTGCTTGCAGCGTGGGTGAGCGTTTTTTGTGTTGAGATTGGGGAGGAATGTGCAGGGTCTACCGCCCTCCCTTCCCCTCCCTTTCCCCAACTGCCTGAAAGTTTCCAGTACGCGCTTTTTTGTAAGATGAATTTCCCCTGTCTTTTATAGAGCAAGTCTTTAAAAACCAAGTAGCCCCTGTCGTGGGCGTAAGTTATCCTAAGGTATACATATGACATTGAAATAGGTCATTTTTATGGTAATGGTAAATGTGGTAATGTTGAAGTAGTAGTTCTTTGAATGAGAGTAAACCTTTTTTGGGTGCGACTGTCCGTGTGCATATGTGGCTAGAACCGGCATGCTGTAAGATGATCAGCTCCTGAGGAAAGAGGGCTGAAGCCTTAGTATCCATGTAACAATGCTAGTGTGCTGGTGTGCCCGCGGGCGATGCTCCCAAGAAGGATACCCCATTAAGACAAGTGGACTAGAAAAAATAGGCTTACTGTAGCTGTACAGAGTTTACTAACCCTGCTAGATAGTGACACAGATGTAGCATATCAATAGATCAGTAGCACTCCATGACCGTGAACGTTGACAGTGCATTCAAGAAAGAACCCGCATCCAAGTGGCCATGCAAAAACGAAGGTAGAAAATTCACCCGCCAAACCCAAGTAAGTTCCCATTGTAAATGTGATGTGTTGGCTACATGCCCGATGGTTTAAATTCAAAGCCATTAATCAGTGTCCAGCTTATCTAAAGGTGTATTATAATGAAATTAAGTGTGTATTAAATGTGGGAAAGGAAATAATTCACACAGAATGCGACGTCATAAGAAGGCTGTTGAGTGTTTGGGTTGAAAGGCTTATGATTAGGCGTATCTGGGCTATTTACTCTGATCGGTGTGTTCAGTTGAGCAATAATGACGTCAGCTCTTTGGTCAGTTTTTATACGGTGAGCCAGTAGTAACGTTGCAATAAAATCATCTAGAAGTGTTGGGGTATAGTCTCGGAGAAATGTGTACTGCGGTTGACATTAGTTGGATGTGCGGATGTGTTTTCTGAATCGATTACATCTTCTATGCATTTGGACGAGGGATGATTGCACCTCTAGTGTGTCATCCAGTGGAAATGGCGCGAGATGTGTGCAGTTTATTAGTGACCTGAAGATTTTGATGTACGAGTGCAATGAGTCCACCGTTGTTGTTGGCACGGTCGTGGCGTAGTGTAGTGCGTTGCAGGAAATTTTGATATTAATAAATGCTTGTTCGTAGTTCCCTGGAGTAGGGTGATAAGAATGTTGTGTTTTTGAAATTATTAATATAGTTCTATTTGTTTCTGACCCACGTCGTTCGTGTTCTTTTGCAATATGTTCATGTGTTCTACATTGGTTTGAGGTTGTTATGGAGGTGCAAGGATTGGCAGTAGAGCTGGTGGATGTGGGGGTGTAAACCAGGGATCTTGTGGTGATAGGGAATGAGTCGCGTGTTGAAGAGCCGCTGGCGGAACCGGTGAGGCTGTCGGTTGCTCCATAGAGGGGCCGCCAAGAGGGCGAGGGGGCAGGGCGTTGGTGCGTGGGTAAGGGTGTTGATGTTGAGGTCTGTATTATTGTTTAGGTTAGGGCGGCAGAAAATGCATAGCCGCCGTTGTGGTATATTACTATTGTCGTGGGCACATGAGCAATGTTTTCGCGGCCACGTGGCGCCTGTTTTCAGCGACCACAGGTGGGACATTGGCAATCAGGGTCCGGGCGCAGTGATGAGCGGGATGGGGAACATAAGCGGGACGTGGATGTTTGCTGCTGGCGACCTGATCTGCTGGTTTGTGCCGTTGTTTCTGGGTACGCATTTTTCTATCGAAGTTGCGTTAAAAATAGAAACTTCTACGATTATTTTTGCAAATCAGAAACCGTTTACTTGGTCTCGGAAAATATGTAAGCTGATATTAATTCCGTTTCTATTCGTTTCTGGACGTAGCCACGTGTTGTCTGCTACACTTTAGTAGTTGTAGCTTACGGGAATTCATTGGTACAACATGAAGTAGGATACAAGACTCTAACGTATACTTATTACTCACTCGGGAAAGGAGAAACGATACTCGTTGTAATATCATCATATTGCGATAGGCGTGCGTGCCCAGAAACCGTATGGCAGGCAAAGCACAACTCCAAGTCTCCTGCGTTGGATCGCTGACTAGGATTCGCCTCGTTACGCGAAGTTACCACAATCTACTCTCGAGGGTCTTGAACCCTTAGTTGATTGCGATCTCGATCCCTAAGCCCAATTCGTCAGAACCAGGTCCCGATGCGTGTCCTTTATTCGTGCATGGTGAAATCGCATCTTGAGACGGTTTGCAGAGGCTGTTAGTTTTTCCAAATTCTGAGAGATGAAACACATTGCCCAATTTGTTACATAATCTGAGGCCGGTCTGCTCCTAAGATTAGGCTAACTAACATCTTGAAACATTATAAAATAAATGTCAAAAATATTGGTCTGTTCTATGATGAGGTTGTGTTTCAGGGAAACATAATCGGAGACGTGTAGTAAAATTGGACGCTAAGTCGCTAATGGAAACACTTTAGAGAGGAGTGGAAAACGCACAAAAACTTTCCGTAAAAGTGTAACAAACGCATATTCGGAGACGGGCGATAAATTTGTTTGAGATTGAATGATGCGGTGCTTCAGATTACATAGCACGTGAGTTACGAAGAAGTATTCATTCTGAATAATAGAAGCGTAACCGGCTGGTTGTTTGTCAATATTGGTATGATTCCATATGCTCATACAATCGATATTCATTCATGGGAAAAAGTAATTTCTGTCGAATAGAGAAACATAAAACACGCCGATCGCATGTCCAGTAGCAAAATTAAATTCGTTCATAGTGAATTTGTAGCGGATAACATAAGATACTCAGCCACTGTGCAAATTATCGTCAAGATATATTTTTACGGTGTTAGACCTGGACAAGACCTCTTGATGAATTCTATAAATTGAATCCTCGATGGTTTTAAGTGTAGCTACAGCAATTTTTTTAATTGTAGATTTTGATTAATCATGAATTGTTCACGCTGCTTTATATGCTTATTTCGCGGCTGTGCTTACTCATACACTGCAGTGCATGTTTTCACGCTGCTGTGCCTGTTCACACGCTGCAGGGCCTGTTCTTATGCTGCTGTGCATATTCTTACGCTATTGTGCCTGTTCTCACGCTGCTGTGCCTGTTCTCACGCTGCTGTGCCTGTTCTCACGCTGCTGTGCCTGTTTCCACGCTGCTGTGCCTGTTTCCACGCTGCTGTGCCTGTTTTCACGCTGCTGTGCCTGTTTTCACGCTGCTGTGCCTGTTCATACGCTGCAGGGCCTGTTCTTATGCTGCTGTGCCTGTTCTCACGCTGCTGTGCCTGTTCTCACGCTGCTGTGCCTGTTCTCACGCTGCTGTGCTTGTTCTCACGCTGCTGTGCCTGTTCTCACGCTGCTGTGCCTGTTCTCACGCTGCTGTGCCTGTTCTTACGCTACTGTGTTGTTTTTTTACGCCGCTGTGCTTGTTTTCACGCTGCTTTGTCTGTTTATGCGCTGCTCTCTTGTTCTAACACTGTTGTGCTTATGTTTACGCTTCTGTGCTTGTTTTTGAGCTTTTATAATTTATAGCTGCTGTGCCTGTTCTTACGCTGCGTATAACACAGCAGCCGCTGTGCTGTCACCACATTAGCGTCACACCCTCTTCCTCGCGTTGCAACTGGTTCATGGTTTGCATCTTGCGTCGTAAATCCTGTTGATCCTGCAGCGCCTTACGAAAATAAAACTGTCGTAACCTTACCTTGATGTAGGTCATTATCCGCTCTCCCGCTGCTACCTTGTGTGTAATAAACTGTAACGAAAATAAAACTGTCGTAACCTTACCTTGATGTAGGTCATTATCCGCTCTCCCGCTGCTACCTTGTGTGTAATAAACTCTAACGAAGATCAAGCTAGAGACGAGGTTGTGTCTTTCTTTACTGTAGTTTATTGCTTCTCATGCAGCTATCTGCAGACCCCGGTTACTGGAAGGAGTTGTGGCTCCCTCTCACGGTAAATCTTTCATTAGTGATGACGTCATGAGCTAAAAAAAATTACTCGTAAGCACAGCGCTTGATATATTGTTCAAATATCATTTTTGTTGTATGAAAAGTTAATTATATCGCTGTATGTGATACAAACTCAAATGTCAATGATGGAGCGGGTTCTATTATCTTCAATTACACATGCTCACCGAGCATTCCAGAAGACGCGACTTTCATCCATTTCTCCTCCATGCAGTTCTGAACTCATGTCAGGTAATACACCATTTAGGAACTATCGTTGAGCACTCCAATCGAAATGAAGATTTATTTACATTTATTATAAACTGATTATACGTGATGTCGCCAAAATTATTATTTGAAATGCGTGTTATCAGTTTTGAGATTGGATATGATTTATTGCAAAGTACTACGGGGCAACTGACTAAACAGGCGATGCCAGTTTAGACGGCTGTTATTAGGTTAAAACAGCTGCTGGCCCCATCATGAATTGCTGTTCAATCACTGTTCGGTCGCCTTAGTTTGATGCAGGTTAGCTTCTTGATTTACCTTCACGATAATAATTATTTACCGCAAACAAACGATTGAACTGCTATCTATGAAAAAATCTATTCCGTGATCATTTCAATTTACACTTTGAGTGTTATTCTCATCGTATGTTGAGTAAAGGGCTGAGAGAATAAGATGGAATGCATTTAAGACGATTCTTTGGTAGGCATGGCGTGAGGGACGTGGCTGGATAGAAGGAATGATGATGTGCGAGTCGGAACGGACGCGGTGAGCGAGCTGGCAGAGAGGGGATACTCGAGTTGCTAGGTGGATCTGATGCATGGAGAAGAAGGATGGAAGGAGATTGATGAACAGGGTGATGAGAGCAGAGGTGAGCGGATGTAGGCTTGAATGGTGGCTGAGGTACGGGTGGATGGATGGTGTGAAGAAGGCATTAGTGGACAGTGACATCAGCGTGACGGAAATGAGGGAGCATGAAATTGAAAGATGTGAGTAGAGCAGGATTAAGAATAAACGAATTCGACGCGGCCCTAAGGAGCTTTCCCGCCCTTGGATGGCAGTCTCGCTGAGAAACGCCCGACTCATAAGATGCAGCAAGGATCAAGCAGTGAAAGTATTGAAAGTTGTCAGACCCTGCTGTTGACGCAGATTTCTTAGAGCACTCCTGAATCATGATCAGAGTGAGTGAACGGCTCCTTGCCGTACTCTTTGGCGTTGAAAACTTGAAAGGTCAAGTTTTAGTCGTGTGCAAGGGTCTGGAGAAGAGTGTTAAGTGGAAATTGTTGTCGGCTGCCTCCACCTTCTTGGGCATGCGGCCTTGTGCCTGTGCGTGGATATGTTGCATACGCATTCAAATATTTATTATCACACGTGTTCGTCAAAAGAAGCCTAAAACTATGTACGGAGTTTGCCTTGGTCCTGTTTTGTCGCCGCAGGGTGCGCCTTACCACTTGCCACTATTGCTAATCCTGTCCGCTGGAGTGTTTTTTGTAACATGACTTATAATTTCTTATCATAATTCCCCTCCAGCTTGTGCTACGGTGACCATTTTTATGTTGTGTTTCTTGCGCCCTCGGGCTCACTGTTTGAGACATCAGGGGACGTAGCACTCGTCTGCTGTATCTGTGGACCATGTTTCTGTGTACTAATCTCTACCAATTGTGATGCGTGATCACTACAGCTGTTGACGCGAGTTCTCGAGCTCCTCGCCTAAGAGCTTTCAAGCACTGTATTACTGCACACGATGGGATCAGACTGGATGGTCTTGATTCTTTTGAGCAAACATCTTGCGGCCCTTGGGCTTGCAGTCAGTGTACAGGAGAAGAACATGAGCATTGACAGCACATAAATGATATGGTGTTCACATAAACATCGTCGGTATTTTTTGTTATCTTGTCGGCAGTTGTGGAACGTTTTTTTCTGTTTTGTTATAAAACAGAAGTTTAATTTAATATCCTTAGTATGGATGTCCAGAATTTATATATATCATTAAAGAGGACACGCGCGGGCAGATCGTCACTATGTTTCTACAGGACGCTGGAGTACGAGTAGACGGACATTCAAAAGTCTCGTCGGTCAAACCTTTTTGAACCAATCTTGCAAAGCCGTGCCCACGTCGGCTTCTTGAACGAGGCTCGCGTTGAAAGGAACGAGGTGCATGCGAGACTCCAAATGCTGTTAGCATTTGACCACCGTGTGTATGGCCTATTACCCTTGCCCCTCTAATCCGTGTCGAGCAATATATGAAGTGGGCACGCGGGCTCGTAGGGACCACTGTCGTAAGCACGGAAGAACTCTTAATTCTTTCTATTAAAACCTAGTTTTTCTGTAAGTTCACTGTACGCCTGCACACGCGTCCACACACGACTGCACGCACACAATGTCATTTTGTTTCAGAAGAAATTGCTCACTTGTACGCTTTCCTATTACTGTGTTTGGAAGCGTCGGACATGCAGGCACTGACGAACACTTTGCTTAGATACCCTGTTTATGTACACGCTCTGTCCTTCGTTTTTATCAGCGATATAGTGCGGAACTTATGTAAACAGCCGTGACACACTTCCTGGTCTCGATGTAGTGTCTCTTGGTATGCAGATCACCAGGGTTAGTCTCCCATAGCTATACATAGCTACACCCCTGCACAACAGTAAGTTGACCTACACCCCTGCACAACAGTAAGTTCACCTACACCCCTGCACAACAGTAAGTTGACCTACACCCCTGCTCAACAGTATGTTGATCTACACCCCTGCTCAACAGTAAGTTGACCTACACCCCTGCTCAACAGTAAGTTGACCTACACCCCTGCACAACAGTAAGTTGACCTACACCCCTGCACAACAGTAAGTTGACCTACACCCCTGCACAACAGTAAGTTGACCTACACCCCTGCACAACAGTAAGTT
>SDVV010039141.1:0-10660 GCA_016164225.1 Gammarus roeselii | reverse complement strand
AGTCTCGACACACATAACTTGGTCTATGTCTATACGCTGTTTGACTGGTCATAACCCTGCTAATGGCGTTCTAATGGCAGTCTCGACACACGTAACTTGGTCTATGTCTATAAGCTGTTTAACCGGTAATAGGAATTTATGTCCAGTCATGCGTTCATAGACAACCCTTGCCACGTCATGCGTTCATAGACAACCATTGCAACGTCATGCGTTCATAAGCCACCATTAGCAGCGTCACGCACTTATAGGCAACCATTAGCTACGTCATGCGTTCATAGGCCTCCATTGGCAACGTCACGCGTTCATAAGCGACCATTAGCAACGTCACACGTTCATAAGCCACCATTAGCAACGTCACGCGTTTATTGGAAACCATCGGCTACGTCATGCGTTCAAAGGCCACCATTAGCAACGTCACGAATTCATAAGCCACCATTAGCAACGTCATGCTTTCTTAGGCAACCATTAGCAACGTCACGCGTTCATAGGCAACAATTAGCAACGTCATGCGTTCTTAGGGAACCATTAGCAACGTCACGCGTTCATAGGCAACAATTAGCAATGTCATGCGTTCATAAGCCACCATTAGCAGCGATCTGTTGCAATTACAATTCAAAGGAATTTTATTTGCTGAGAATCTTTTATTTTGTCTGCTAAACAAAGCGATTTCTTCAATGACCGTTATTAAAAAAAAATCCTTTGCATTTCCACTATTAATTTTTCCAAGTGAAATCGCAATGTTTTATACTATTAAAGCAATCTATTTAATATTCAATATTTATCTTGTAAGACACTTATTTAATATTTCTATTGCAAGAAAGTACAGGAAAGTTGTTATTTCCTCACCGTTTACAAAATTTAGAGAAATGATGGAACCCATCAGTGATGGAGCCAATGTTAGGCAAAATGTTTCAAAATAATTCCAATTGATTCCCGTTGATTAGTTTGTTTTGACACTTCGATTGTCAATGGATGGGTGCGTTTATAACTTTTATTCATCTGAGGTTCCACTGAAATGGTTATTCATAACGAAAACTGAAGTCTCACTAGCCTACACGTCCGGTTTAGAGTACGGTTTAGAGATGAAAATCCATCCACGTACTTCTTTCTCCGTAAATGTAGCTCGTAAAAATATTTTATATACGACACGAATAGGTTTCTAGAAAAGGCCAAACCGAGATTTTTACCTAAAATAAGGAATCCAATTTTTCGACGCAATACATCCATGACAAAATTGAATTTGAAGCGAGCATATTATAAATATTATACCGAATGCCCGAGTTCAAAGAAACGGATGCTTAGAGACGAGGAATCACCAATACAACCAGATCAAATTTTACTCATGAGTCAGTGATGATCTCCATCATAAGGGGATGGGGTGCAATGAGTCAATTCATTTGTGGGAGAGGGCTAGATGCTGGCCCAGCCTCCAGTCAACGATACACCGAGAGACCCAGAACCTAGTTGACGATGCATAGAGTGGCCCAGCCTCCAGTTAACGAAGCACAGAGTGGCCCGGCACCCAGTTAACGAAGCACAGAGTGGCCCAGCACCCAGTTAACGAAGCACAGAGTGGCTCGGCACCCAGTCAACGATGCACAGAGTGGCCCAGCACCCAGTTAACGAAGCACAGAGTGGCCCAGCCTCCAGTCAACGATGCAGAGTGGCTCGGCACCCAGTAAACGATGCAGAGAGTGGGCCAGCACCCAGTTAACGAAGCACAGAGGGGCCCAGCCTCCAGTCAACGATGCAGAGGGGCTCGGCCCCCAGTTAACGATGCAGAGAGTTATTCATGAACCAATTCAGCTTATGAAACAGTGAAGTCGGCAGAGCGATAACGATAAAATAACACTTAATTCAGTTAGAACACTTCCATTATAGGAATCACATTGACGCTGCAGGTACAACATCATTTTTCGAGGTTATATTGGATCTTTAAGTATATTTTTGTATTGGTTTTCCATCACGTTCCAGCTTGTTGATTTCACAATATTTATGAATTGCATTACTTCATTTATTGCACTGCTCTTTAAAGCGCACCGATAGAAAGCCTCTTATTTTCTATTATGTTTTATAGGGTTGAATCGCATCCCAGGTGTGGTGTGCTGTGCACATCATACGTTTATTACTTACGTTTATTGGTGCATGTGAGTATATGTTTTATACGTTATATTGTTTTTTATCATTTGCCATGCACGAAGCTTAGTTGCTTACGCAAGAAATAGTAACTGTTGTTGATCTTTCATTGTTATTAATGGTAAACGTCTAATGTCCCAGTATTTTATGTACGATAGATAGTCTTGTGATATTCTCTATGATAGCATAGGTGTTTAGCGTATGTTTATATATTCAATAAAATCAGTAATAATCTTACCAGGAGAAGAACGGTAGATTCTAAAATAGGAAAAAAAATAAGGAATGGAATGAAACAATTACTTCAAATACGAATTGAGGGTTTTCGCGGTTTGAATAAAAATTTAAATAGAAGACTAATTGAGTCGGGTAATAATGTCAATTATAAATGCCGAAATCTGCCGATAATGCACTATTGAACAATTATCAAAATAATTAAAATTGATTTGAACAGTTGACAGTTGAGAAGATGTAACTTCGAGAGGCGTTTAATTTTAGTCGGGCGCAAAGAAGACACAATTGCTTCAATAACGAGTCTCGGGAGATCTAATACAAGCACATTTCTCTAACGACTAATTGATGAACTATCGTCCAGATAGTGTCCAGATAGTCCAGATAGTGCTGTTTTTAGTTAGCTTGTCCTACTTGTGTGGCATAAATTCAACATTGAAGACATAGAATTTGTTTGGTGTAGGTCGTCCATAGATATTTGGCAATTATTGAAACATTGTAATTTTTTCAGTATTTATTCCTCGAAAAATTGAACGCCTCGTGTCACAAGGAGCCCGGAATAAGAATGATTTGCAGATACTCCACAACAGATTTATGATATTCTTTTGATCTAGTCCCGTATTATATTCCAATAATGAGAAGGGATAAAATACTATCATTGCTCCAATCAGGAGAGACCCGGCTAATTATCGGACAGGTTTGAGATTGAGGGATAGAGATGGATATTAAACTGTGTGATTTGATTGCCCTGTAAACATGTGAACCCCCACTTTCCAACTAAAATATATTCAATATCTTGGTTCGTCAGAAGGGCCATCTCCCCCACCCCGCAAGTACCCCCGTGAGGTATGCTAATGCAACCTACCAATTTTATGATACTAATCGCTTGATTTTTATTGTCTCCTTCCTCTCCTCATCCCATCCTCTACTCCACTGCTCTCACCCTTCACCTGCTAACAATCACCATTTCTGAAACCTTTCTTATTCGTCCATATCATTACTTCTCAATGTAACCCACACTCTCGTTTGAAACGTTCATAAAAACGACTGCTATGGTTTTTCCGATATCATTCTCTGATAAAACACAACATCTGAAACGTTCCACTACTGATTAATTTGTCTACAACTTTTACATCTACATGATACTTTTCGCCACGAATTCTGCAATCAATTAAACATCAAACCAAATCACTGTTGGGTAATCCTTATTAATATGTTTTCATGGAGTCACTTTTGAAATTATATTCTATTCATGGAAATCACGTTTGTGTGATTAAAACGATTGTAAAATTCAATTTCTACTTGAATAATTTCTGAATGAATTATAATTACGCCTTTCTTCTCCTACAACAACCTTATTCCACTGCCCATTCCACATGTGTTTTCTACTGTATTGGAAAATCAACTTTTTAATACATGTTCTGTCTACTCAATTCCCGCGCCGTCGATGCTTCAACTTTTTACCACAAACCTGCTTGACTATTGTTGCCTGCTCGACTCGTTCTTTTTTTATTGACAATCTCACATCCACTGTCTTACCATCCGCCATCCTCTACGCTCTGTGCAACCTCCCCAATTGAACCCCGCATCTCCTGTCTTACCCTCCGCCATCTTCTACGCTCTGTGCAACCTCCCCAATTGACAACCTCGCATCCACTGTCTTACCCTCCGCCATCCTCTACGCTCTGTGCAACCTCCCCAATTGAACCCCGCATCCCATTTTCCCGGCCTCCCCAACAGCAACAGCCCTGTACTGGCTCGAGCGGTTACCTGGCACGCTCCTTCCAATCAAACAACCAACAACGTTCGGCATCAACACCACCGCATTCACCCTCACCATCATCCAAGCCATCATCAGCACTTCCATCAGCAACCAGGCCATCAGCAGCACAGTATCAGCTACAACAACACCAACAGCAGCATCATGCTCAACAGCAGCAGCAGCAACCCCAACCTCAGTACCATCAACAGCCCATCCATGATTCTAGACTCCATCACCAACAGCCATTCCAATCGGGGGGCGCTGTTTCGTCATCACCGAACCCACTCGACACACTCCTAGATGAACTCCAAACCTTTTCGCGTCCAGTCGACAAGTCAAGTAAGTTGCTCCTGGCCATCACAGATGGTACAATGGGAAAAGTGTCATCTACCACGGCATCTACGAGTGCCACAGCTACTACTACAAGCTCCACCAAAGCTGGTAGTGGGGCATCGGCAGGAAAAGCTGCGCTCCTCCCGTATTCTATTGCTCAACAGAAGTTGACTCAGGTGTCGCAGGAGAACGCCAATCAAAAACGAACTGACAATCTACAAGTAGACAGTAGGTCTAGCAACCAAATAGTAACTAGCGATGATCAGTTGTCATATATGCGATCTCAGCTTGAGAGTATATTAAACCGAAACATAGACCGTAGGCGAGAACACCGAAACATTCATGAGTCACTGTCACCTTCAGGATTAGAACTGGGGGCATCTGCAGCTTCGATAGCCGCCTCTAAGGGCCCGTCGGGAGCACTGGGTGATCCGATAGTCTCAACGGGAGGCGGTTCATTAGGACGTAACACGTCGGGAAGCTTGAATCCGTCAACATCAAACGATATGTTGTTGCCAATTCAATCACCAAGGTTTGACTCTGTAAACTCTGCTACTATTTCAAATATGTTGTCGAAAAATGACCAAAGACTTTTCAAACCTCTTTCAGCTGAAATGTTACTCTGTCACTCGAAACCACCATCCATTACTGATCATATTCTAAATCCTCAGAAGCCGCAATCGGCCACAGATTTTAATCGGCGGCAGGCATTCGATTTTGATCCCTCATTTACTGGAAAAGAAGAATTGGTCCGAAGATTGAGTCTTACCGACATATTATTCAAAAATGCACAGCCAGGTAGTGTTACAATGCTGGAGAGTACCAGAAATCTGTCGGAACAGATCTCGCGATCTAAAATGCAACCGGTTCAGTTACCAATGAGTTCATCTTCCCGTTCGTCAGTGATGTTCTCGTCTGGAATGCACACACTTCCAAAAGTTCTTCCATCGCATCTAATATCGAGGGATAACCCTCCTCCAAAAGGTCCAAAATCAATTCCTCCACCCCTTTCTACTCATCAACACTCCCCTCTCCTAAGTGTTCAACCCTTACTAACTGCTGTACCACCCACTCCAACCACAACAGTAAGTTCACCCACCCCGCTCATGCTCAGTGATGAACTGATGCAAGGAATAGATTCCCTTAAAGTTGGGAATCTGCCTGGTTCCCTATCAGCAACCGGATTTCTTGGCGCAGGCGTAATCATAAGAGACGGAATTATTGTAAGAAGACTGCCTAGTTTTCCTAGTTCAGACTCTCAAGCCTCCACATCGCCTGTAAAGGGACCGTCTCCACCGCTATCACCACCGAAAATGCCCTCTCCTCCCAATACACCTCGAAGGTCGCAGAGATTCAGCATGCCCGCATCCTTCTCAACATCATCTGAAGGACGAGATTCCCCACTTCTTCCTCCAAGGCATGATCCTCATAGACTACCTCCTCCACCTCCTCCTCGGAATGCTTCTCGTTCCCCAGCCTCATCACCAAAGTCGCATACTCGAAGCCCCTCTTATCGTAAAGCTCATAGTCCAACAAAGATGGCATTCCAATATCCCTCACCAAAAAGCACCAGTCCAACGCAAGGTTTCAACCTCAAGTCACCATCAGCCGAAAATTTCTCCCAACAAATGGGAGTTCATCCTATACATTTTCCAGAGAGCTATAAGAATTCACCACCTACACACCAGAGATCAAGTTCGCATCATTCTTACGCAGCAGGAGGTGCAATAGCTTCTTATGTTGACGGAATTCCTAGGAATGCCGAAGGACGACTACTTTATGGGCCAGTTTTGAAACAAAGGCCACCACTTCCGCGAGGCTCACTTAGTGAGGATTCTACAACATCAACGATGTCATCTACCTCAACTAAATCCGCAAAATCTACTCCTGATACAAGTATTAGCAGTAATAGCATGGCCCACGTTAAAGGACTAGACAGTCGTCTAGGCTTACCACAGAATGCAAACTTTGGTAGAAATTTCACAGGAAATCGAATGGAAAAAATTAGTAGTAACAGCAGCAGCACAGAGAGTGTCAATTCCCAAGAACCGCTATCTGGGAAGACGTCTATTTCTGACAATCAAACAAAAATAGAGAGAACATCGACTAGTGCAAGCAGAGACAATTCCCCTCATCAATATAGGACAGAAGGTGCAGGTAAGGCTTCAGTCAAAGAATATACGGATGTTTTGCAGCAGCTGTCATCCAACTTCAATAAGAACATTGCAGACAAAATAATTAAGAAAGATGGGAAAAGTCCACCAAATATTGCACAAGGAGCTAAACAGCAGAAGCCGGAGGCAAAACAAAAACAAGAAGTTCTAGAACAGAGACACGTTGAGTTGCTTCGCCGACAAAAACAATTGCAGGAACAATACGAGCGACTGCAGAATATGCAGAAAACTGGATGCAGATTGTCGGCCCCCAACATGGACGCTTTCCAAAAGGAAATGCTGAATCGCGAGTCTTCTAATAGAGACCAACGTAACATCAAAGACAAACGTGAGTTGCTGAAAAAAACTGGTAGCGAAAATAACCTGTTGAACAACCGACCAAGTCTAAGCATTGCTCCAGCAGAAGCAGGGGGATCAATGACAAATCTCTTATCGACTAATTCGCCGCAATTGACAATACGGAATTCCAACTTGCTCTCCATAAGTCCCTCAGGGTCAACGTGCACAATAAGTGTCATTCAGTCGACCAACGTGGATAAACCGTCGAGCCCGACCAGCATTTCATCGATGAACTGGGAAAATACTACAAGAGCCTCTACTCCATCCAGTCAAAATATTTCGAAGACCTTTGTCGTCTGCTCTAATACACCTACTTCTACAACACCTAGCAGTATGAACAACCCTTTTAGGCCTTCGAGTTCTACGACGAGAACAACTGTTACCACCAAAATTCTTGGAGGAAATTTGAACACAAGTAGAAAGGTATATTCTTCAAGAACTTCTGCATCTCCAACATCATCCCCAGTCCCAGCGACGGCAGCTTCTTCCACTCCAACAGGGGTGAAAAAATCGTCCATTTCAATAACACTCGCCCCTTCGACATCAGCCGCAACCAAAGCAACCAATTCGTCGTCAGGAATATCATCCGGGTCAAACTCAAATTCCACATCCGCAAGTCGCTAGGGAGAAAATAAATCTATGCTATCAAGAGACGGTTTGGGGTTCCGCATCCGCAAGTCGCTAGGGTGAAAATGAATCTATGCTATCAAGAGACAATTTGGGGTTCCGCATCCGCAAGTCGCTAGGGTGGAAATAAATCTATGCTATCAAGAGACAGTTTGGGGTTTCGCATCAGCAAGTCGCTAGGGTGAAAATAAATCTATGCTATCAAGAAACGGTTTGGGGTTCCGCATCCGCAAGTCGCTAGGGTGAAAATGAATCTATGCTATCATGAGACAACTTGGGGTTCCGCATCCGCAAGTCGCTAGGGTGGAAACAAATCCATGCTATCAAGAGACAGTTTGGGGTTCCGCATCCGCAAGTTGCTAGGGTGGAAATAAATCTATGCGACCGAGAGCAGGTTTGGTAACAAGTTGAACAATGCATTCGAGCTACGGATGATCTTACAAGTATTATACGATGGCCGATTCAAAAAGTTTAGAAAAATAATGCGACGAACGAGCTCTTCATCTTTGGTTCTGGAACTGTTACTCGAACCATGTTACTAGTCATCTGGCAGCAACAGATGACATATTGAACCATGTTACCAGTCATCTGGCAGCAACAGATGACATATTGAACCATGTTACTAGTCATCTGGCAGCAACAGATGACATATTGAACCATGTTACTAGTCATCTGGCAGCAACAGATGACATATTGAACCATGTTACCAGTCATCTGGCAGCAACAGATGACATATTGAACCATGTTACTAGTCATCTGGCAGCAACAGATGACATATTGAACCATGTTACCAGTCATCTGGCAGCAACAGATGACATATTGAACCATGTTACTAGTCATCTGGCAGCAACAGATGACATATTGAACCATGTTACCAGTCATCTGGCAGCAACAGATGACATATTGAACCATGTTACTAGTCATCTGGCAGCAACAGATGACATATTGAACCATGTTACTAGTCATCTGGCAGCAACAGATGACATATTTTTCCTTCGTAGATTGTTATTACTAAGAAGGTAGAATAGAAGATAAACATTCGAACAGCTCAATCAACATTGAAATTTTCTATTGTACAGCTCAAAGATCAATGTTTTCTATGGATCGCACTAAATAGTGTGTGCATCAAACAGAATTAGTGTGAAAATTGCTCTACCCAAGAGTTCCAAGTGTCTGGCATCTCATGTAAATTATTGGAAATAGTTTATTATATTACTCAGTAATAGTTTCATAATACTCAGCATCTGGTACAACATTATGTCATAGATCGGATTAGAAATCTGCGCCAAGCATTACTGATTGCTTGCTCTAATTAAGCCTCGGCATATTTATCATGCGACGTTGATTTATATCGTTAACTTATGTGCCAATTTTGTATCGATCAGCATAACGTAAAAGAATTACGGGCATCCAATTTTCCATGAAACAATTAAAATTAAAATACAAGTACCTCGGTTGAGAGTTTCTGCAAACCAAGTCATTGTGTCGTTCATACACGCCACGATGAGAGTCTGTAGAAAAAACCTGTAACGACCTGTAACAAATGCATAAACTTTACACTGCGCTTGATAAGTTATCTCTATTAAGTAGCCTGCAGCTCAAGATTGGTCGGTAGGAATTTTGTTCATCTAAATTGTCATGTAGATTGATAAAAGTCGAAAGTATAATTTGAGTTTATCCTGAAACTTCAATTGTTGAGGTATTTTCCTGCTCCGCAGTAGATTGCACCAGCAAATGCCATTAGCCTGTTCTGAGTTTTTCTATTTGGACGTTCGATTTCAGATACGGTCGTTGCATGAAATTTTCATATCCACATCGACCGCTAATTTGGTCTAAAAATCTAGACTTATGGTTAGTAAGGGAAGTGATATATATGTATTGTAAAATAATCAATTTCATTTGTAATTTTCAATTGTGTGATCATGTAGCGGAATAGGTTTAGATTTTGGAACTATTTAAATATTATGGAGGGGTCATTTATGAGTATGAATGGTATATTTTATTATAATATTTAGAAAGCTGACCATGAGTTGGGTAAAGTGGAAGATAAATGACTTGAATTTGCCTGTTTTTTTTTCGAAAAATTGATGTGACTGTATATTTTTGTTCTGTTTTAATTTTGATGAATATTTATCAAAGGATGCTTCGAATAACGTGCAGGCATGTAATATCAAATGCGAATAATAATACAATTACCGATTCCAGAAAACCATCAAGGGATTGATAAATATCTTTACATATACAATATCTGCTGTTGGTCGAAAGGATTTGATAGGATTTAAAATTAGATTTGTTAATCCAATAAAGGAAATTATAATTTTCAAGCTCGAGCAAGTAAGAGGTCGAAAATTATTCGGTATCCCTTCGAGACTACTGAACATCCGGTCAGCTTCGGCTTGTCGCGAATTTTGATGGGAAACTACAGTATTGCTGAGACAATAATGCGAAATAAGTTTTATAGTACCAGCAAGTGTGTTCTTCATTATGAAAATACTCATAAAGATTGATTTTGATAATTGTAGTTACATGAATTGAAAGGTATTTTACAATTTATTGCTTGTATATAGGTATTGTATATTTCTTATCACTTATGAAAATTCAAATTTCTCCTTGAAGATATTTTCTAGATTTAGATTGTTTGATGTTCTCATAGAATTGCATGTTTGTAGGATGCGATGTATTTTTGAAATATTTGTATTCAAAACATTATCAGTACCACTTAGGATTATTTAAGAAGCCATAGCCAGCGATGGAAGACATCAACAATGAAATGAACGTGAGAAAAAATGATGACCGTTTATCGTTTATTAGCTACAAGCACTTATAAGATGTTCAGTATGAATTCATGATTAGTTCTTTCCCGAAACTTCACACTTGCTTTTTTCCTGATTGGATGTCCTGGGAAATAAGTGAATAACAACATTCTAATATGATCGGTAGCGAAATGAAACTACAATTGAACCACTCTTCATTCAACCCTTATAATTGATCTTAATGCCGAGATGATTATATTAGCTGCGAATAGCAGTGTATTCACTCGTCATTATAAACTGTCGAGTGT
>SDVV010039140.1:0-10660 GCA_016164225.1 Gammarus roeselii | reverse complement strand
TATGTATGTATGTATGTATGTATGTATGTATTTATGTATAAATGTATGTATGTATGTAAGCATGTATGCATGCAAGCATGTATGCATGTATGTATGCACGTGTATATGTTTGTATGTATGAATGTATGCGTGTATTTATGTACGTACGTGGGTATATCGTTTAAATTTCTAGGTTCACTTCTTCTTTTTATAGATTTTTGCTTCTTCCCTTGCCTCTTTCCTTCGTTCATTCAACTTTAATCCAGCTGGTTTTATGTTTCTCCCGTTGACATTGTTATCAAGCCCAGTTCTCATGTGGTCATGCTCAGGTTTTAATTATGATGGTAATGCGGCCTATTTTTGTTCTCATATCTGGCTCACACCCTGGAATGACTCATTGCTCTCTCCCATGTCTTTTTGTCTCCTGCCACCCTCTCGGCCATGTTCCAGCTCAGTGCCCCTGCCCCTTCTTTCTTCACCGCCCAAATTCCGTCCGCGCAACGGTACTCAAATGCGTAATTTTGGTGAGTTGGGTGTAGAGGCATTTAATTTCGCCCTTGTGGGATTTGTTTTGTGCGGATGCTGGTACTTCTCGGACCTGAAGTTTTCTAAAATTTTGCTAGCAAAACAGCGTTCTAATTAAACAATTCACATTGCAGCAAAGCGCCTAGTGAGTGTCAGGTGCCAGCGAGCTGTTCAGCTCATAATGCCTCATCCTTTGGTGGACACCGACTTGCAGGATGAGGCCTGGCAGCAGCGCAGTGCTGTGAACAGCAGCAGGCGCCGCGCCAGGTGCATGAAGTCTCAATCACCTTACCTACAGAAAACAGTTCTGGCAGCAGCGAAGTGCGGTGAGCAACAGTAAGCGCTGCACCTGGGACTGGAAGTCCCCATCGTCTTACCTGCAAGGAGAAGACCAGGCAGCAGCGCAGTGCGGTATAGCAGTAGGCAAGTACCAGATGCAGGAAGGATCCATCACTCTACCTGCAGGAAGAAGGCCTGACAGCAGCGCAGTGCGGTGAACAGTAGCAGGCGCCGCACCAGGTGCAGGAAGGCTCCCAAGACGCCCACGGCGGCCACACTTAGCACCAGAAGCACTCGCCGGCCAAACCTGAAGGAGGGCAATGGTTACTAGAACCTGATATTGGCTGGCTTGTTGGAGGTTAAGATATGAAATTAATAAGTGTAACAGCCGTTTAGCACTTAGCTATACCCCTCACCATTTCCTGGCGGAAAAAATACTCGTGGTCATTAATTCATGCAAGGAAAGATCATTCAATTTTGTTAAAAAATGAGATCTACGTACAAATCAACTCATGAGCGGCTACCCTGCCTCCCTGAGTTCGTCAGCAAGACGTATCTCTTCCAACGCGGTATAATCTATGAGGAAAAATCTGGTACGTTTGCCGTTGTGACGGCGGCCGTGAATAACGTGACGCGGCGTGAGTAGAGCTGTGCCGACATGTTCGTTTCTTAACTCAGAAGGCTAAAATTCTACGAATAGGTTTTGATGACAAGTAACAGTACAGTCGATTGAAAAAAATAATACTCTATCGAATTCCAGTTTCAGCAACGTGCCCACGGGTGTGAACTGAATCAACGTTACCGTAACAAATAAGAAAGTCTCCAAACATTGGACATGCAGTAAATAAGAATTAGGTCAAAGGATGGACACTCGGTCAAAACATTGTGCCACCAGTCAAAACATTGTGCACCCAGTCAAAACATTATGCACCGAGTCAAAACATTGTGCACCCAGTCATAACATTGCGCACCCAGTCAAAACATTGTGCACCCAGTCGAAACATCGTGCACCCAGTCAAAACATTGTGAACTCAGTAGAAACATTGTGCACCCAGTCAAAACATTATGCACCCAGTCAAAACATTATCCACTCATTCAAAGCATTGTGCATCCAGTCGAAACATTGTCCACCCAGTCAACACATTGTGCTCATAGTCAAAACATTTTTCACCCAGTCAAAACATTGTGCACCTAGTCAAAACATTGTGCACCCAGTCAAAACATTGTGCACCCAGTCAAAACATTGTGCACCCAGTCAAAACATTGTACACCCAGTCAAAACATTGCAAATCCTGTCAAAACATTGTGCACCCAGTCAAAACATTGTGCACCTAGTCAAAACATTACACACCCAGTCAAAACACTGGGCTCCCTGTCAAAACATTGTGCACCCAGTCAAAACATTGCGCACCCAGTCAAAACATTGTGCACCCAGTCGAAACGTTGTGCACACTGTCAAGTCATTGTGCACCCAGTCAAAACTTTGTGCAACCAATACAAACATTGCGCACCCAGTCAAAACTTTGTGCACCCAGTCAAAACATTGTGCACCCAGTCGAAACATTGTGCACTTGGTCAAAACATTATGCACCAAGTGAAAACATTGTGCACATAGTCAAAACATTGTGCACCCAGTCATGACATTGTGCACCCAGTCAAAACATTGTGCACCCAGTCAAAACATTGCCCACCCAGTCAAAACTTTGTGCACCAAGTCAAAACATTGTGCACCCAGTCGAAACATTGCGCACCCAGTCACAACATTGTGCACCCAATCAAAACGCTATTCACCTAGTCAAAACATTATGCACCAAGTGAAATCATTGTGCACCCGTCAAAACATTGTGCACCCAGTCAAGACATTGTGCACCCAGTCAAAACATTGTGCACCCAGTCAAAACATTGCGCACCCAGTCAAAACTTTGTGCACCCAGTCAAAACATTGTGTACCCAGTCAAAACATTGTACTCCCAGTCAAAACATTGTGCACCTAGTCAAAACATTGTGCTCCCAGTCAAAACATTGTAAACCCAGTCAAAACATTGTGCACCAAGTCAAAACATTGTGCACTCAGTCGAAACATTATGAACCCAGTAAAAACATTGTTCACCCAGTCGAAACATTGTGCACCCAGTCAAAACATTGTGCACCCAGTCGAAACATTGTGCACCCAGTCGAAACGTTATGCACACTGTCAAGCCATTGTGCCCCCAAGTCGAAACATTGTGCAACCAGTCAAAACATTGCACTCCCAGTCAAAACTTTGGGCACCCAGTCAAAACATTGTGCACCCAGTCGAAACATTGTGCACTATGTCAAAACATTATGCACAAAGTCAAAATATTATGCACCCATTCAAAACATTGTATACCCATTCAAAACATTGTGCCCCCAGTCGAAACAATGTGCACCCAGTCAACACATTGTGCACCCAGTCAAAACATTGTGCACCCAGTCAAAACGTTTTGCACCCAGTCAAAACATTGTGCCCCTAGTCAAAACAATGTGCAAAAACTCAAAACATTGTGCACCAGTCAAAACATTGCGCACACGGTCAAAACATTGTGCACCCAGTCAAAACATTGCCCACCCAGTCAAAACTTTGTGCACCCAGTCAAAACATTGTGCTCCCAGTCAAAACATTGTACGCCTAGTCAAAACATTGTGCACCAAGTCGAAACATTGTGCACCCAGTCAAAACATTATGCACCCAGTCAAAACATTGTTCACCCAGTCAAAACATTGTTCACCCAGTCGAAACATTGTGCACCCAGTCAAAACATTGTGCACCCAGTCGAAACATTGTGCACCCAGTCGAAACGTTATGCACACTGTCAAGCCATTGTGCACCCAAGTCAAAACATTGTGCAACCAGTCAAAACATTGCGCTCCCAGTCAAAACTTTGGGCACCCAGTCAAAACATTGTGCACCCAGTCGAAACATTGTGCACTATGTCAAAACATTATGCACCCAGTCAAAGCATTCTGCACCCAGTCAAAACAATGTGCACCCAGTCGAAACAATGTGCACCCATTCAAAACATTGTACTACCATTCAAAACATTTTGCACCCATTCGAAACAATGTGCACCCAGTCAAAACATTGTGCACAAAGTCGAAACATTGTGCACCCAGTCAAAACATTGTGCACCCAGTCAAAACATTGTTCACCCTGTCGATACATTGTGCACCCAGTCAAAACATTGTGCACCCAGTCAAAACATTGTGCACCCAGTCGAAACATTGTGCATCCTGTCGAAACGTTATGCACACTGTCAAGCCATTGTGCACCCAAGTCAAAACATTGTGCAACCAGTCAAAACATTGTGCTCCCAGTCAAAACTTTGGGCACCCAGTCAAAACATTGTGCACCCAGTCGAAACATTGTGCACTATGTCAAAACATTATGCACCCAGTCAAAACATAGTACACCCAGTCGAAACAATGTGCACCCAGTCGAAACATTGTGCACCCAGTCAAAACATTATGCACCTATTCAAAACATTGTGCACTCAGTCGAAACATTGTGCATCCAGTCAAAACATTATGCACCCAATCACAATATTGTGCACTCAGTTGAAACATTATGCACCCAGTCAAAACATTATGCACCCATTCAAAACATTGTGCACCCAGTCGAAACATTGTGCACCCAGTCAACACATTGTGCTCCCAGTCAAACATTGTGCACCCAGTCAAAACATTGTGCACCCAGTCATAACATTATGCACCCAGTCAAAACGTTGTGCACCCAGTCAAAACATTTTGCACCCAGTCAAAACATTGTGCACCTAGTCAAAACAATGTGCACCAAGTCAAAACATTGTGCACCCACTCAAAACATTGCGCACCCGGTCAAAACATTGTGCACCCAGTCGAAACGTTGTGCACGCTGTCAAGACATTGTGCACCCAGTCAAAACATTGAGCACACAGTCAAAACATCGTACTCCAGTCATAACATTGTGCACCTAGTCAAAACATTGTGCTTCCATTCAAAACATTGTGCATCCAGTCAAAACATTGTGCACCCAGTCAAAACATTGTGCACCGGGTCAAAACATTGTGCACCCAGTCAAACATTGTACTCCCAGTCAAAACATTGTGCGCCTAGTCAAGACATTGTGCACCCAGTCAAAACATTGTGCACCCAGTCAAAACATTGTGCACCCAGTGAAAACATTGTGCACCCAGTCAGAACATTGTGCTCCCAGTCAAAAACATTGTGCACCCAGCCCAAACATTTTGCACTCAGTCAAAACATTGTGCACCAAGTCAAAACATTGTTCACCCAGTCGAAACATTGTGCACCTAGTCAAAACATTGTGCACCCAGTCGAAACATTGTGAACCCAGTCAAAACATTGTGCACCCAGTTGAAACATTGTGCACCCAGTCACAACATTGTGCACCCAATCAGAACGCTATTCACCCAGTCAAAACATTGTGCACCCAGTCGAAACGTTGTGCGCACTGTCATGACATTGTGCACCCAGTTAGAACATTGTTCACCCAGTCCAAACATTGTACTCCTAGTCAAAACATTGTGCACATAGTCAAAACGTTGTGCTCCCACTCAAAACATTGTGCACCCAGTCAAAACATTGTGCACCCAGTCAAAACATTGTGCACCCAGTCGAAACATTATGCACCCAGTCAAAACATTGTTCACCCAGTCGAAACATTGTGCACCCACTCAAAACATTGTGTACCCAGTCGAAACATTGTGCACCCAGTTAAAACATTATGCACCCAGTCAAAACATTGTGCACCCAGTCGAAACATTATGCACCCAGTCAAAACATTGTTCACCCAGTCGAAACATTGTGCACCCACTCAAAACATTGTGCACCCAGTCGAAACATTGTGCACCCAGTTAAAACATTATGCACCTATTCAAAACATTGTGCACCCAGTCGAAACATTGTGCACCCAGTCAAAACATTATGCACCTATTCAAAACATTGTTCACCCAGTCGAAACATTGTGCACCCAGTCGAAACATTGTGCACCCAGTGAAAACAGTATGCATCCATTCAAAACATTGAACACTCAGTCGAAACAATATGCACCAAGTCGAAACATTGTGCACCCAGTCAAAACATTATACACCCATCCAAAACATTGTGCACTCAGTCGAAACATTGTACACCCAGTCAAAACATTATGCACCCATTCACAACATTGTGCACTCAGCTGAAACATTGT
Source organism: Gammarus roeselii (assembly GCA_016164225.1). Lineage (NCBI taxonomy): Eukaryota > Metazoa > Arthropoda > Malacostraca > Amphipoda > Gammaridae > Gammarus > Gammarus roeselii. The sequence continues at coordinate 4,671 of SDVV010039140.1, read as the reverse complement.
GCACCCAGTCAAAACATTATGCACCCATTCAAAACATTGTGCACCCAGTCAACACATTGTGCACCCAGTCAAAACATTGTACTCCCAGTCAAAACATTGTGCACCCAGTCAAAACATTATGCACTCATTCAAAGCATTGTGCACCCAGTCGAAACATTGTGCACCCAGTCAACACATTGTGCTCCCAGTCAAAACATTGCGCACCCGGTCAAAACATTGAGCACCCATTCAAAGCATTGTGCACCCAGTCGAAACATTGTGCACCCAGTCAACACATTGTGCTCCCAGTCAAAACATTGCGCACCCGGTCAAAACATTGTGCACCCAGTCGAAACGTTGTGCACACTGTCAAGACATTGTGCACCCAGTCAAAACATTGAGCACCCAGTCAAAACATAGTACTCCCAGTGAAAACATTATGCACTTAGTCAAAACGTTGAGCTCCCTGTCAAAACATTGTGCCCCCAGTCAAAACATTATGCACCCATTCAAAGCATTGTGCACCCAGTCGAAACATTGTGCATCCAGTCAACACATTGTGCTCCCAGTCAAAACATTGCGCACCCAGTCAAAACATTGTGCATCCAGTCGAAACGTTGTGCACACTGTCAAGACATTGTGCACCCGGTCAAAACATTGTGCACCCAGTCAAAACATTGCGCACCCAGTCAAAACATTGTGCACCCAGTCAAAACATTGTTTACCCAGTCAAAACATTGTGCACCCAGTCAAAACATTGGGCTCCAAGTCAAAACATTGTGCTCCTAGTCAAAACATTGTGCTTACAGTCAAAACCTTGCGCACCCAGCCAAAACATTATGCACCCAGTCAAAACATTGGGCCCCCAGTCGAAACATTGTGCATCCAGTCGAAACGTTGTGCACACTGTCAAGACATTGTGCACCCAGTCGAAACTTTGCGCATACTGTCAAGCCATTGTGCACCCAGTCAAAACATTGTGCACCCAATCGAAACATTGCGCACTCAGTCAAAACTTTGGGCACCCAGTCAAAACATTGTGCACCCAGTCGAAACATTGTGCACTATGTCAAAACATTATGCACCCAGTGAAAACATTGTGCACCCAGTCAAACATTGTGCCCCCATAAATGACATTGTGCACCCAGTCAAAACATTGCCCACCCAGTCAAAACTTTGTGCACTCTGTCAAAACATTGCGCACCCAGTCGAAACATTGTGCACCCAGTCAAAACAGTGTGCACCCAGTCAAAACATTGTGCACCCAGTCAAAAGGTTGTGCACACAGTCAAGACATTGTGCACCCAGTCAAAACTTTGTGCACCCAGTCAAAACATTGTACTCCCAGTCAAAACATTGTGCACCTAGTCAAAACTTTGTGCACCCAGTCGAAACATTGTGCACCCAGTCAAAACATTGTGCACCCTGTCAAAATATTATGCACCCATCCAAAACATTGTGCACTCAGTCGAAACATTGTGCACCCAGTCAAAACATTATGCACCCTGTCAAAATATTATGCACCCATCCAAAACATTGTGCACTCAGTTGAAACATTTTGCCCCAAGTCAAAACATTATGCTCCCATTCAAAACATTGTGCACCCAGTCGAAACATTTTGCACCCAGTCAACACATTGTGCACCCAGTCGAAACATTTTGCACCCAGTCAACACATTGTGCACCCAGTCAAAACATTGGACACCCAGTCATGACATGGAGTCGTATGCGAACTTTACTCTGATTGCGTCGACAAGTAATGCCATTCCTAATTGAACCGTTCATTGAAGAAAATTATTGGCATTGTTTTCCCCTGAGAACGATTTCTTTTGATGATCTGCATCTAACGAAACTTGAGCATTCTTCCATTTGTTTCTCCCTGTTCTAGAGTGACGGACGAGTCCGTCTGCTAAACATGAAATGGTAAACAAATGGGATAATTATTCATAGAAACGCTGAAATATCAGCGCGTACACAGGCCTGCCAGTAAACAAACAACGATTTAGCATCGGTATTAAAGATGCCGGCAGGAAAAAAAACTGCATCAATTAAATTTGTAATTTTCCCGAGCAAAAGAAATGGTAATATATGTTAAGTTAGCTTCATCAAGTTTCTTGGTAGTATCTTGACAGATCAAAAAACATGTCGACTCTATTACACTAAATTAAGCAAATAATTTGTTTCTATTATAACTGAAATGATAGATTCCAGCGGCAGTTCTCAGAAATATTTATTTCTTGCAAGTTCAACTTCGCATTTGCTATGGCGTTGAGGCTTGATTGGCAATTTATTGAACGATAACTGCCTATATAGCAGTAATTAAAGAGAAAGCATGTACATCAATCAATAATCTCAATTATATCAGCTTTATTGTTATACGACATAGTTAGAAGCGGTGAATATCCTCACAATGGGGGATTTTTATAGCTTTGAAATATTAACCTATTTGTATGAAACTATTATCTTTGGTCATGCTAATTATTCTTGGTACCAGTCCAATGTACCTTTGCATGCAACAAGAAACATAGTCGCCCTGTACAAAAAGAGATACAAAAATCAATATCTTAAATTCTATTAGTTTTAATGAGGTCAAATGGTTTGACTCTATCCCGAACATAAAAAAATATTAAATCTTATTGAAAACATTTCAATAAAATCCCTAGATACACTTTGTCAGTATCAATTCAGTTACCCATATAACGTATCGTAATCTTCATGTTTTATTCATATCAAAGCAATGTATCTTATAATCACTGCTCGTTTATTTTGATCAGTGACTTTCTGAGCAGAATTTCACTTCATAGACTCTTTAGGTTTAGTCGTTGTTAGGATAAGATTTGGTGAAATTAGGTTGCCGTCGGAGCATTTTGTTTTAGGGATTCAGGGCTGAACTCGAGTTTCAAATCCCTCTGTAAGTTACATATTCCAAGCTGTTTTCTTATTCATTCTAGCGAGTTGATTATCTTCTACTGATTAGTTTCTCGTCACCTTTTTGTAATATTTCATCATAAATATTAGCATTGCACCGCGAATCACCTTCCACCACTGCACCGCCACGCACTCACCTGTCTGACATTAGTCCTCCCGCCCTGCATCATCCCTCACCTCTCGGTCAGCCGTCTTCCCAGCACCGCATTCCCTTCATCTGTGTGTGGGTCGGCAGTCCTCCCAGCACTGCCATGCCCCTCACCTGTCTGCCAGCAGTCTTCCCAGCACTGCCATGCCCCTCACCTGTCTGCCAGCATTCTTCCTAGCTCTGCACCACTTGTCACCTGACGGCCAGCAGTAATCATAACACTGCACCAGTCCTCACTTGTCTGCTAACAGTCCTTTCATTCCCAGACCCGTCCAACTTGTGTATACCAGCAGTCATCATAGCACTGTTCCGCCCCTTACCTGTCTACCAGCCATTCTTCAGGCACTGCCCCGTCCCTCACCTGTCTGCCAGCAGTCCTCCCAGCAGCCCTCCAAGCACGCCTCCCAGGTACACGATGGTCCTCAGCCAGCGCCGCAGCCACGCTCGCTGGCACACAAGACCCCACTGCGGGAGATAATAAAAAAGATTAGGTTAGCAAGATGACGAAAGCGAGATACGGACAACGAGATGAAGACAGCAAGATGAGGACAGCAAGATGAGGACAGCAAGATGGGGATAGCGAAAAAGAGGACTGCGAGATGTGAACAGCGAGATGAGGCTAGTAGGGTTTCTGTTTTTGAGCAGTTTTACTCGTCCCGAAATCCGGGAATAATTATCGCCTCACATCCCGGGAAACCACGTCATCCCGGAATATTACATTTTACAAAACACTTTATAACATGATTTCCAGTATATAATATGGGGTGTGGGAACTCATATTGGTTACTGTGCCCCCATTTCCTTGAACGAAAATAAACTGTTAGCCCCTTAGGAATCAAAAATAAAAATACATTTGAACAGCAGAAAAAATATGTATAGGTTTATACATAGGATAACACGCAGAAATAATTATTTTGCAATGAATTTGTTTTATTTGTAATAAATTTTATTGCAATCATTATCAGAATAAATCAGCTCGTAATAAATTTTGAAAAACTTTATTGAACGACGCATTGATACACTGGTTAAGGGTCGGCCAAACCAACGCATTCGTTAAATGTTGCTAAAAGTGATAGAAATTCACGCTGCCGTTGCCATAAGTTGTACCATCATATTCGTTACGAATAATGTAGCCACTAAAAACGCTCGATAAGATACGACCAAAATTGGAAGAGGGGTCAGGGCAATGATTAAATCCAAGGATTAAAGTGCCATTAAAATCAACCGTGAGCCCGGGATCTCGGACCAGGAACCCGATTGGCGAGGTCATCTGCAGCCAGGCCTTTTGACGACGTCAAGGTCCGCGTCCTACTGGAGCACGCAGCATGTTTGGTAATGCGACGTCAAGGTCCGCGTCCTACTGGAGCACGCGGCATGTACCGTAATGCGATGTCAAGGTCCGCGTCCTACTGGAGCACGCAGCATGTACCGCAATGCGACGTCAAGGTCCGCGTTCTACTGGAGCACGCAGCATGTACGGTAATGCAACGTCAAGGTCCGCGTCCTACTGGAGCACGCAGCATGTACGGTAATGCGACGTCAAGGTCCGCGTCCTACTGGAGCACGCGGCATGTACCGTAATGCGATGTCAAGGTCCGCGTCCTACTGGAGCACGCA